>WEKY01009656.1:0-23327 GCA_013390045.1 Picathartes gymnocephalus | reverse complement strand
AGGCTCTATGTGGACTACATGTCCCAAATTCACATTATTTTGATCTCTTCAGCCTGTCTATAGTAGGGTTTACATTCCTGACTACTTCTCATCTCACAGTGCAAGAATGGTCCACTGGACCATGAGGCCCAGAGCTGAATCTATCACATCTATCTGCAATACCTCTGGTGAGGTCAAGAAATCAAGTTTTTCAATGACAATTTTAATGGTAATATACTTTTCAGTAGCAGTACAGAACAAGCTTGCAGGCCCTAACTCTTTCAGAATAACTAATGCAGATGTTTGGCTACAACTCCTCCTTTTTTCTTTTTTAATTAAAAATAAAGCAACATGTTCTGAAATTTTTCCCTTATAATTGCTTGCTATACAATCAATCATACTTAGATCTCAGTCTAAAATAGCTGTAGTAGGTGTGTGCCTGAAAAGGTGATCTTTTCTATCTAGTGAGTAATCTAGATGCTTTTATAGTAGCAAAGCAGAATACAGGTGAAGGTAAAATCACCTTGGGTAGATAGAATACATGACTTTTGTCAGCTAACCTTAATGAAAGTAACCACATTTTTCCTGGTAAAATTCCCTAGAATTGAAAAGTTAAAAAAGAGGCAGAAGTCAGTTAACGTTCCTCTGCCTGTAGTAGGCTAAAGAATGTAACAATCTCCAAAGAAATACCAAACGATTAATAACTCTTAAGAGACAACATAGGAGCAATCCACAGAAAAATGCCATGTCAATGGAATGTTATTATCTGGTCTTTTGATTTGGGTCTCATACTCTATGTATGAGATGTAGAATTATTTAACAGGAAAACGAAAATCAGGCAAATGTATATTAATATGTATGTATATGTAAAAATTACTGGCAAAAGTTTTGAAATACTTTTAAAATACTCTCAAAAAACCCCAATTTTCTCTCTTTTGTTACTGAAGATATTACTGCATTGGGTGAGACTGTAATCCAGGGCTTCCCATTTATTAATTTCAGTTAACATATAAAAATTTTAAATCAAATTTATTCCCATGGATTTGGATGTAATGAAAACTTTGGAAGACACGTTGAATTTTTAATTCTCAAGTGTTACATTTGGTGGAAGAAAGTGACTTGTGCAAGAGTACCTTGCAGAGTCATACTGAGTTCCTAGAATGCTTTGGAAGAGAGAGAATCTGTAATAACAGCTAGCGTTACTAGATAATAACACTTTATATCTGAAAAGCAGCATGCAAGAAGAGTGGCATTCAAAAAATCATAACATATCAAATTAATATTAATTTTTCACTGCTCAAAACCACATACCTTTACGCAGGTAAAAACTAAAAATATGTGGAAGAACAATGAAGGCTTAGATGAGCTCTTCGAAAAGCAGTATCAAGTTTAGACATTATTTAAACTTAAATACATAAAGACATGTAACCCTACCATAATTTGTAAAATTAAGCACTGTTTGGAAAACAAAATTTTTCAAACAAGGAAAAGTTTTAATCAAGATAGAACATTTATGGGTTTTTAGATGCTCAGGAAGTTGTCTAACCTTTAGATATTATGTATATTTCAGTGAAAATCAAATATCAGGTTTTTCTACTTTTTTAGTCAAATTCCAACATAAACTGCAATATTTCATCTAAAAATCACTGTGGTTTGAATTCATATGTTGTGTTATTCATTTCTCCTCAAATGGAAGGCAGGGTTAACCGGGCACTGCTAAACAGCTGGCACATTTCAGCCCAGAGGTGGTTACACTTCAGAACAGGCTTAAAAGTAAAACATGATGGTTTCTGCAATGTTTATTTTTTAAATAGCGCTTTTAAGAAGGCTCATGAGAATATTCATGTAATAGTGGGTTTCCTTTCCAGGGACCTAGGTGGGTACCTTAAATGGGTCCTAAATTGCTCAGATAGGTCGGCAATATACACCCCTAGTATTTACACTCATTCAGAGCACATTGACTAATCACATGCCAAATTTTCAAGCAAAAACACATTGATTTAATTCCAAACACATTTATAGTATTTAATTTGCATGTACCTTCCGTCTACATTGATAACTGCCCCACATTTACGTAGTCCTTCATCTTGAAGAGCCTTGAAGCAATTTAGAGCTCCAGAACAAGTCGGTCTAAGACAAGCGACACAAACAGATCTCCCCTTTTCCGCATGCAGCTGAGGAGGGGGAAGGGTATCAGCCAGCTGTAGAGCATTGGATTTCGTCCCTGAGACTCTGAAGAACCCTGTACACTAGATATGATGGCCACGCATGGAAAGAGCATAATGAGAACCCACATTCCTCTCCTACAATATCAGCAGGGAATTTGCAGCAGTTCAGGCTGGCTGGGGCGCCAGATGCAGCCCTGCCCTGATTTTATGTCCTTTCTCCCCTTCCACTCAGACCTACTTTTACACTTGCTGCCAACCTGAAGGGCAGGCCAGGCCGTTCTTGTTCAAACTGCCACTAGTGTGGTGCAGGACATCCACCAGCTACCCTCCTCTCCAGCCAGAGAGGTGGGGCCATCTATGAGACCAGGCCATTTCCAGCCTCTGATTCTCCTTGGGAGGAAACCTAGGGATATGAAGAGCAGGTCAAACAGATTTCAGTAGCTCCTTCCAAGGTTCCCTGCTTACATACCTGTTCATGCTGGATGATTTTAGTTTTTCCAGATCAATGACTGTAACCCTTAAAAAAATACTCTATATCTGGCATTTTTAAATGGCCTCTGTGAACACTTTCTTTGCACATGGCTGGGTTCTCAAGGCATTTTGCACTCCCTTTGCTCTTTACTCCTCTGGGAAGTACCAGAGGATGAAAAATTATAACATCTTACATGTTCCTGCAGTATTTTAAAAGACAAATATGTAATCTTTTTTTTTTTTTTATTTTTTGTTGGAGTACCAGGATAATCTCTCTTTATTAGGTGTTTCATGCACATTTCTGAATTGTTGCATTTCTGTGTCAGGCATGGACAACTCCGTGTCTTACTCTTTTAAACTTAACTTTCAAGAACAGTTGGAAAAATCAGCTTCAGTTCAGCAAGCAATCCATCATTTTTTCATGTAATGGAAACAAACTAGTACTGACTGACCAAATGCTTCTTCAATCAAAATCTCTTTTTCTCTCTGAAAGTGGGTTGTTTTTTCTGTGCTTATTGCATAGATAAATACAGTATTTTGAAAGCAAAGCAAACAAGAGGTATTGCTGGTAAATAAGCAAAAAGTAACTTCTACCTATAAAACTCCTGAAATTTTGGAGTGACAACTTTACCATGAGCAGAGGCTTACAAAGCATCACACTGGAATGCAGCTTAGAACCTGGTATTTTCAGCTCTTTTGATATGATCCTAGTAATAATATCTACTTTGTTTACACCAGATAATGCTTTCAATTCTACAAATCTTAAGGGGGTTTCCCTTTTCTTTTACTTGATCAATGACCAGCACCTCATAAAAACCTAGTATCTTTCTGTTCATGTTCCCAGCACTGGCTGGATCTTGCTACAGAATTCTGCATGCTCAGGAGACCTGCCAGCTAGAGGTAGTACCAGCTGTTCCTCAGCAAGAGGAGTGTCACTGTTCTTTGAGTGTTTTGCTTAGGGTAGATTTGGCAGGTCAAGGAGGGTCTCAGAAACCTGTAAATGAGAACAATAAAAATAGTAGGTGTAAGCCAGCCATATGAAGCAAGAAGGGTAATTTCTCTGTGAATTCTCCTTTACTTCCTTGCTTTGTTATCTCAATTGGATTTTTTTTTCTTCATTGCATGCAATCATGGTGTGAATCTTGGTTTGTCTCTTGCATACACTCCTTACTGGTGAACTTTTCGTTTTAGAGAGAGAAAAGTAAAACAGTGGACTTTATTTCCTGAATGTATAAAGACTGATTAAAAATCCACTGATGGCAAGAGAAGAATTCTCACTGTCTTAAGCTAGCTCTAGAAAGGACAAAGTATGATCTTTTGAACAGTGAGTTCATGTGTGCCATCACACCCAGGATCATATACTCATTCACTCATGGCTTTGTTAAAATTGTCTGTTTAGAACAGAGTTTAGTGTAGGATGTCACTGCAACAGAGCACAATAGAGGGCATTAAAGTACCCACAGATGTCCCCTAGTAGAGAAATGTGCCTGTGTGAGGCCCCTCAGATTTTTGACTGAAGAACTGAGGCATTACTCACTGAGTTTATCTGGAATGGGTCACATGCAATCTCTTTCAGAGTTGTCCTTTGAAATGTTATTGACATGAACTCTAAGCTCAGAATCTGAATAACCTGATGAGCAATAGCTGTATTTTACATTTATGGTCGTTTTAGATTATCTATGAAGTGCTTTTTCTATAAACATTGCCATGGATACAGCAATGCAGTTTATCCAGAAGAAAAGCTAGAGTTAACCTTAAAAAGAAACAAAGGTAAGGAAAGGGAAACCAAATATACAGGACCTGAACAAGCCATTACCTTCTACAAATGTGGATAAACTTCCATGAAAATTACTGATATCCAAGCAGCAGACTCTTGGCTTTTTCTGCCTCATCTTATGCATAGATTGGACAACTATTTACACAGATGTAACTGGTCACGAGAACAACTGATTTTCATTATATTTGAGTAATCCACATTCTAATTGTAAGGTCATTATCACTGATAGCAGCAGAAGTTTCTCTTGCATACTTCTCCACTTACATGAAAGTCCATGCATGGAAAAAAACAACTGGGTGTGGGGCAGTAAGGAGAACAGAAATATGCTCTTTTCGCTGGCAGGGTGGCAAATACTCCTGACATCTGCTGTATCCAAGAATGAGAGAGTAGTTAAAGTCCCTGAACCCTTACAATCTCCACTTCTCCCTCCTGTTTCACCACTTATAGTGCAGGTTCCAGGTGCTTGCTGACTTTATTAGTTTGAAGACTTCAACCATTTTTTTCTCTTCATTTATCAAATATCTTAGTTGGTGGGAACCTTCGTCCTTCCAATGACAAGACACACATGCAATGTCAAGAAATCATAGCCAAACTCTGGCATATGCAGAAAAAAGGCGCACACATGCATTCTCTACCTGTTATGTATACACACATTTTAAATTTTATTTAATCTGTTTGTATATACATAGGATAGTGCTGTAGGCATGCAAACAGTCATTTTAGATGTAGAGAAAAGATGATGTGAGAAATTACTGAAAGGGATTCTAAAGGGATAGTGGGGAGAAAAAGGACAACGGGAAGAGAAGAGAAAAGAGAAAGCCTTGAAGAAGATGAGGGGAATGTTCAGGAGACATGAGGAAAGGACAGTATCTCTGCATTGAGCTGACTACTTCAAAAGAAGAAGCTGGAGAAATGCCGTGGCATCCCAGAGCAACACATGTGTCTTGAGGACCTCTTGGTTATAAAGGTTTTCTTTTATTTTTCCCTTTACTTCCCCTTCCCACATCTACCTCCTTTGGATACTTCTTTTAGCAAAGGAGCAGGCATATGATGTCAATTTTCACACCATTCTTCAGCTTTTTCAAAAGGCAGGAATTTTTAAGAAATGGAATCTTATGTGGACGCACAAACACAAATACCTCTACCTTTTCCAGATAGAAAGGAGTAATTTCAGTTTCTAGCTTTACACACCCCAGTCACATCTCTGTGTCTTGTGCCTGAGTTCGGTCATTTCCACAGTTACTTTATTTAGGTTTCCACCACAGACATAATGAAATTCAGGACACTCACTACATAAATCAGAATTACACTTGTTTTTTCTCTCCAAAGGGCACCTTGCTCAGGTTGTGCATCTTGTTTATGCACACCTTATTTCACAATAAGCAAGCACTGCTGCTCAGCTAAGCTGATTGAATGTTGATTGGCTTTTCTCTTCATCTCTCCCTCCTCCCTTTTCTGCCACATCCTCTGCCACATCTTCCTTCCCCTTTTCCCTTCTCTTTTGCACTTGCCATAGGAAAAAAAGGGGAAAAAAAAGGCAACAGAAAAAAAAAAGGAAAAGCTCCCTTTGGGAATCCTTAAGTCTGTGTTGGCAGGACTTCTTATTTGTGGTGCAGGTGTGCAGGAGACCTCCTCCATGTCGTCACCACAGCAACCTGCCTGTCTAATCTGCTGAATATAAAAAAGAAATAGACAGAGAAAAGCCATCCACCCCCTTTTACTTCATCCATGAGCCCAACAGAAGGATATCGTTTCCAAGCATTCCTCATAACTCCCCAGCCATTGCCCAGGCAACAGCCACAAGGAGCTGGCAGGCCCTGTGGAGAGAAAGCAGTCCCTGTCTGGAATTCATTCCACCAGCAGCACCGAACACCTCCCTCCCCCACCTCACGATGCTCTGTTCTTTGCCCTACGCAAATGTTGCATGCACACACAGGCTTGCACATGCAGAGCCCGGACCCTCGCATGTCGCCTCATACCTTCCCCCCTTTGTAGCAGGTCAGAGCAGGAGCATATGCATTTCATCACCCTTGACTTCACATGACCTCCTGTTCCCAGAATACACACAGGGAGAAGCCAACAGAATGTTTCAAAACTGTCAGTGCCTGAATATTTATTCTGAAATGACCCCATGTCCCTTCTATTGTGTCTTCTTTAATGATTCACTGTTACCAATAACAAGGTAAATGTTGCATCTAACTTTGTAAAGTTCAGCCTCCCGTAGGAAAAAATCTAAGTTTTACATTGCACAGTATTATTGAGCTCATATGGCTCAGCAGCCAGATACTGTAGTGATAGATACTTCAGAAATGCCAGCTGGGAACTCAGCATAAATATTTGGGAGAGGTTATAAAAAGAGGGGGTTGGAAACCTTTGAAGGTATTTAAAATGCTGGTCACCTTTCAGATGGGCTGTTCTGCTAGAAGCGTGTTTATTGTCTAGAGAAATGGTTGGTGAGAGAATACTCCTTATCAAAGCCCGTGGTTTAAAAAGCAGTCCCTCGCAGTTTCAGTTATGACAGCTGTTTCTGGGATATGAAGAGGTTTTTCAGACTGTGGGCTCTCTATCCCCTGTATCCAGCAGTGAAAGCTCTCATTTGTCTTCCCACCATCATGTTGATGCAGCTGGGTTTGACGCTGCTTACCTCAGCACTTTTTTTTTTGTTAAAAGACAGAAGGCTTACTTGTGATCCCAGCCTTTTCCTATCATATGACACTCAGCTAGTGGTTTTGGTGACTTATTTACTGGCACTAACCCAGTAAAAACAAAAATGAACGTTCACAACTAATAAATCCTTGAGCCCAGATAGCTTCAGCTACATTAGTAGGATTACATCAAACTGTCCAGACTGATACCAGTGTTCCCTGGGAATCTGAAATCTAGCAAGTACAGTGGGGGTGTCTATGTCATCCTCACTTGAGCTGGTCTTTGATAACGTAATGTACAGGACAGCTAGGTGTACAGTGTTAGAAAGGGGTGTGCATAAAAAAAAAAGAGGATATCTTCTTCCCCCTTGCTTGTTGGATTTATTTGGACACTTCTAGTAAACTAAATAGTTTAACAGTATAAACAGTCTGTAGAGCATAATAGCATCAACTCTGCCAGAAGTGGGGAGACTGGAAGAGAATTTCCATCTTTCTCAGCTGCAGTGAAGGACACCATTTTACTGCAGATGAAAGGTCAAAAATGTTTAGCTAATGCAAATCTGTGCTGTGCTTTACTGCATACAGGCTGAGGTCAGTCTCCCCTGTAACATTATAGGAAGTAAAACATTCCTTCAGTGTGCTGATGATAACATTGTTTAGCATTGCATTCGTCTTTCTGATCACTGTAACTTCTTTACAGATCTGACGTATAATATTTCCAGGGCTCTGCTCTCTAACCCTTTGACACTGCTCCCTTTAAAATCTTTCCACATTGCAGCTCAGTGGGGACAATGTTGAGCAACTGTGCTTACAGAAAAGAGTATTTCTATTAAATTGCAGGCATGATTCTTTGACAATGCATTAAACAGTCCAGAGTTTGGCAGTCTAGAATGTAGGACTCCATCAGGCATGTGTTGTTGTAAGACAAGAAGTTTATTTCATTTAATAAGAAAGTAACTACATGAAATGAATCAAACAGCCTAGCTTTTTTGCTCTCCAGCAAGGCTTACTACTTCCTTCTACTTCTCAGCAAAAATAACTACGGTTACTTAATGTGCTATTTGAGAACTGGCATGCAAGTGGCCTATTCTCCATGCTTTATAAAGACAAAGCAAAAGACCCACTGTTGCACAGAGGAATTCTCCCTTGTAGTCCTAGCATCTGCCTAGCAATGGATGAAATCTGAACATTAGTGCTGCTGCCACAGAAAGGAAAACATATGTGTCTAGAAAAATGACTGAGAGAAGAAATGAGTGTGTGCTTGGTGCTCAACTGTGTCTTCTAGAGAGCTGTGTGGGAGGTATGTAGATGAGGTTTCACTGAAGAGGAAAATACTGGAAGTACTCTAGGTCTGACATATGCTCTCAATGAAAAATGTTTGATAAACCAGGCATTCTGCCACCCTATGACATCCACTTACAAGAGCAAAACATGGAAGAGTTAGGAAGAGAGAAAGTGTGATAAAAGAAAGAAGTTTCTGCTGTTAAGCTTGGCAGTCAGCAGGCAGCAATTCAATGCCAATGCTGCCTGAGGTTTCGTGCATGACCCTGGTCACGACAAATCGCTTAATCTTGCATTGACTACACTTCCCATCTACAAAGTCGGAACAACTTTTTGTCAGACTTTTTTTTTTTTCTTTATTTTTGACCATAAATTTAGACTTTTATTTATTTAAATTTCAGGACAATGATTTGTGCTTATACGTCTACAACAGCGCCTTACAGACTGGAATTCTAATTTCCTACGCAATATCTACATAGAACAGATATTTCAAAATTTAAAATTAGGAAATCTCCGGAGCAGAAAATAGGTACTGTCCTGTAATTAAAAACACAGTATGTTGAGAAAGACAGCCTTCTTCCGTATAGTACAGTTAAAACAATTTGTGTGGTTTCCAGGAATCTGGAAAATTGGAGTAAAGGTATGAATTAAATTACTGCAAAAGCAGAACTCCAAAAATCTGAAACAAATCCATAGTAAATTATTTAGGATTACTGCTTAACTAAGCTTTTTCTTAAACTTCTTGAACTTACATTCTTTTGTCTGTTATAGTTTCACTCAACATTTCATCTGTCTTTGGGATTCAGCTTTCTGGAAAAAAATCAGAGGTTTCTGTTCTTTTAGGCAAAGGAAAAATACTGATGTTTTAGTAATCAAAGCAATAGAAAGATGTGTGCTCATCTCTGGAAATGACCTGTTAACAGATGTTACCAGCATGCCACTACACTCCTTAGGTGCTCAAAACGACATGTTCCCCAAAGGGAGGTATTTTAACTCTGGCGAGTACAGCCACTTCAGACAGCCAGTACAATTGTCTAATGACACAGAATGTTCGGGTAAAGAACTGGGGGAAAAAAGCTAACCTCAAGTTCTCTTAACATATATGATACCATGTCAGTGTAAGCATATTTGCTGACCACTGCCTGTGTCCTTCTATCTGAATAATAAAAAAAAAATTAGCTCTCATACATTCAATATCTGCCTCTGTTATTTAAGTGTCAATTTACAGCTGTATTTTTCTGGGTATAGCAGGCTTACACCACTTTTGCAAAGGAGAGTCCTGGTTCTAACTGTATAGTCCTTTATGATTCATGACATGAAAGTCCACAGATTTGAAATCCTGCTTGCTTTTTATGAGATAAAGAAAATTATGATTCCTATAACACTGACAATAGTCCATCCAGAAAAGCAGAAAATGTTGTATTTTTCTATCATCAAGCATTTGCTTGTTTTCAATTACATTCTACTAGAATCCTATATAGATAAAAGTGGAGACAGGAAATAAACCTGTTTAACAGCCATACCCTCATTAAGCAAAAAGTCCATAGGCTGTAAGGTCAGGAGGGATCAATGTGTTCATCCAGGCTGACCTCCATCCCTAACACACACCATGAGACTTCCCTAGAAGCCCTTGATTAATTGCAGCAGGTCATTTGCTTGAGCTGAGAACAGAGGATTATACAGAACAGTAACTTCTCCCTAAAAGACTCATCTTCACAATCCTTGTTCAACTGGAATATCAGCTCTAACTCACATCAAACAGATGTTTATTCATCGAAGGGAATGAAAGAAGCCAACAGCACACTGGCACTGAATATAGCCGCAATGACTCTCATAAAGCACATCTGCCTTTCAAAGTTTCTTTGGAAGCAGAACTTCAGTTTTATGAATGCTTTGTTCTCATGTTTATTGCTCTCTTCTGTTGTAAGATAGTCCTCTTGACTTTTTGTCTTTTCTTAATGTCTTGACTGTAGATTTAGTTGAGAATCTGGATGCAGTATTTCCTAAGTAAGTACGGGATCTAATCAAGAGAGGCTTCACTCAAGTCCAAATGCAGT
This sequence comes from Picathartes gymnocephalus, assembly GCA_013390045.1. Lineage (NCBI taxonomy): Eukaryota > Metazoa > Chordata > Aves > Passeriformes > Picathartidae > Picathartes > Picathartes gymnocephalus. The sequence continues at coordinate 12,949 of WEKY01009656.1, read as the reverse complement.
GATACATCCGAGGCCCAACTGAACCCTGTAAACTTTTCCATCTATAATACCTTTCTTGGGACTAATCAGACCAGAAAAACACTGCTTTATGGTGAACTTTGGAGGTAACTCCCTGCACTTGGAGAAATATTTACAATATACCTGGTCAACAGAATCTAAGTGACAAAAATGCAATAGTAGTACGTGCATGGCCTGGAAGGACAGCCCCTGGGTTCTGGCTTCTCCCAAGAGGTTTCAGATACCCACGTGGAATCGATTTCAGTTTCACTTTCCCTTTCCCTGTTTGCCTTACATGGTCAGGTTCCAAGCCCCGCTGATCCCTGCCCCCCTGGCCACTCCTTTCCTGTCCTCCCACTGGCCCTCATTCCCCTGGCCCTGCCTGTGTGCCACCTCCAGACCCCAAGTCATTGGATTCTGATGTTCCCTCCGCCCCTTGCTATCCTGGGATAAAACCTGGTGCCTTTGCCCTTTTTGGGGGTTCTTCCCCTCTCTTCTAGCATGTGAGGTATGGAAGGCCTGCGGGGTACCAGCATCGACCTCTGCCAATAAAGCTGCTAGGAATTCTTGAAGAACCCCTGCCATCTCTGTAGCCTCAGCTTCATGGGCTGCACGAGTGAACATGGTAAGCCCCTGGAACCCCCGATCGGGACCCCGCAGTGAGAGACACTCCAGGGAGAGGTTGCAGTGCGGGCTGGCCTGCGCCCGTGCCGCAACAGTAGTGCATTAAACTTTCCTGGTCCTTCTCTTCATCCATTATGCTAGGAAGAAATACACTTTAGATCTAGGTGTACTAAAACCAGCAGTTATTGTATCACTGCACCTAAATAAACACTGACAGTGTGCTCAAAGGAGAACTGTAATTCTGCACCTGCAATCATTGGAGGTCAATGAAATATCTGCATTGTCTGGAAGCTTTGTTTTCTGTCAGTCACAGGCAGACAATGGTGCATTTCTATCCTTTAGTGCTTACTCAGCAAAAACATGGGTACAGACAACTAAAGAAGCATTTAGAGAAACTGGCAAAATGAAAAATACAAGCAGAATTAAACAAAAAAAATAGCCCCAAAACACTACTTCTTTATATATATAAACTCCCAAGTAATTTCTTAACAAAGAAAAATTATATACATCAGCAGGAAAGTCATGATAGAAAATACATACTAATGCATGGCTATTAGCTATAAATGACCAAATACTGACATACATAGTTTCCCAAAAGAAACTCCTTCTCCTGTATGCAAAGTACAAATAGCATTTATTTAATTTGTTAAGGAAAGAGTAGTGATTTCTTTTGCATGTCAAATAAATAGAATAAATAAAGAACTCAGTGCTGAGATTTCTTCTTCATTTATGATTTTACTATTAAGTCTACAGATACGGGATGGTGCAATTACAGAGATAAAATTCTTTAGCTGATGTCTATGTGATACAGAAGAGCTCCCTAACATCTGTCCCACAACAATCCTCTGTTAAGATGTACCTGCGCTACATTTCTCAGGTACCTTTTGCTATGGCATACAGAACATGTTTGTAGTTAAGGGATGATTCAGACTGAAGGGGGATCATACGAAGTTCTTAGTCCAATGCCAAAGAATTCCTGTGCAGTCTTGGATGTTTTTCTTGATCTCTTTGAATACCACTTGTCTATTTGCACCAAGGGGATTAACAGACTTGGTCTCCCACCTTGACTCTCTCTTTCTTTGTTAGATTATAAAGCCATCGGGAAGTTAATTTTGGATGGGTAATAAAACAGGGCCCTGGTCTTAAACAGGACTTTAAGACAAAAGAGTAGCTCTTGTTATCAGTAGCATTGCTGTTATTAGTATGACCGCGTGGCTGCTTAGCCGGACACCACTGAACCATTACTTTGCCTGTGGAGACAAGTGCGTCTCCCCATAACAATCTCTCTGTCTTTGTTAGAAAAGGTTTTAAGCACATATGACCCTGTCCATACAGCTGGCAAATCTGTGAATCTTGTTTGACGTTCACCATGAAAGACAGTAAAAAGGATTGCAGGCAATCCCTAAAAAGATTCCTTAGTCTTTTAACAGACAATATAGGTATACATTGAGCTACACTTCTTGAAAGCTGAATTAAATATTTTACCCTACATTTTACCACTTCTTTTTTTTTTGCCAGTCTCACCAAAGCAGATGAAATGGATTGTAGAGCTTGGATGTCATGCTTTTGAACCTGATCCATGAGAGTCAGTGTGGATTTTCCACAGGAGCAGGTGAACATTAGTAGAAAAAAAAATGCTAGATTAACAAGATGGTGCAAAGATAGCATTCCATTCAACCTCCTGTGTGAAAACTGTTGTAGAGGAAATATCTGTATGGAAAATGGACAATGTAAGGTACTAGCCCTGAGGTCTAACTTTATGAAGTCTAGAGAAAGGTTGGACTTTGGACCTGTCTCTAAAAGGAATTGAAAAATAGAAAGCATAGTAGTAACTAGATTTAGGTCTGAACAACACTGTTATCCATCTCAGGAGACAGCAGACAAAAGCTTGGAGAAGGATACTGAAATCTTACTTCATCAAAGCAAAAGGAAATCTTTCCTAAAACTTTGCAATACTTAATTAAAATAGTCAATATAAATGATGTACTGCTGTTAGAATCTGCCATAGACCCAAGATTAGCCAGTGTTTAGGGCTGAAAGATAAAGTCAAGACTATGAGATCTACCACAAAAAACTAAAAAAAAAAAAACAAAAACACCCCAAAAAACCACCCCCGCCCCGATTACATTTTTCTCATGAAACGTAAAGACATTATAATTCTCTGTTGTTCATCCTTCTGTCACCAAAAACACATGCTAAGGCACTCAAAATCTGTTGTTTCCAAAGTGTAGCTCTTAGCCAAAAGAAGTCAGGAAAAGGCACTGTGAGACATTTTCTCCAGCATTAGAGTACAACTACTAAATATTGATCTATACCTCTAATTCATTAGGTCAAGGCATACCCTTAAAGAATTTTATTTTTAGTCTTTCCTGACCATCATCCCATGGAGATATTATTTGAAAAAAGTTGACGTACACAACATGTAAGTTTTCCAAAATTAAACAATCCAGTCCAGTTGGATCACTGACTGTTCAATCTTCTGTATCTCTTTTCAGCAAAACGTCTTAAATGGCTAAATCATTCTTTTTAATGCCCCTCACTGCATGCAGTAATTTAAAAGAGAGACTGGTATGACTGCAAAAGTAATTTAGGTAGTTCTCTAAGTAGTTCACAGTTACTGCAGACCAGTGTCATACATTGCCTATCTATTGAAATATCTGCAAAAACAAGCATTTCCTCCTACCACCAGTGTGCGGAAAAATTAAGGCAATTCTGGCACAGAAGTGTTGTACTGAGAAGCACAATGGCCTTTGTGTATCCCTGGGGAATGAACAAACTTTCATTTACGTGGGGTTTTTACTATTACTTTTTGAGCTGGTGATAATTTCTTGATGAGTGGACTACATACACCTGCCTATGCATTTAGATTGAGTTTCAAAAAAGATTGATCTTGGATAAAGGAATGCTTTATTTTAAACTAAATATGAAATGAGGATGTCTGAAAGCTTCTTCTCTGCTTCACCTTCCCATGCTACTGTGTGCTAATAAGGCCAGTATGTGGGGCCACATACTGATTTTGTTGACAAAGCCTGTGGCCAGACTGGTCCTTGAAAGTATTACTGGGTACTCCTGTCACACCAAAGCACTGAGCTGCTCAGCCTTTCAGGAAAAAAATACGTATACTTTCTCATGCCTACTGTCATGCCATGTGCTCTTTCAGTTTTCACTATGTTTGACCATGTGAAGTTAGTGGCACGTGTGCTGGCCTAACATTTATTGTCATTCCAAATATCCTACAACAGAGTAGTCTGACAAAAAGGATTGGTCTTTCGTTGTAGTTGCTGTTTTATTTGAATAGCAGGAAGGAGTAATCTAGTCTTTCTTTAACTAGAAGCATGGTAAGAAATACGAGAAGGGTACTGTAGCTGTATCTGTTGTCAGAACTCATTTTCAGTGTAAATGTCACTCCTAAACATCACAGAATTTAGGTAGCATAGCTTACCTTGCTTTCAACAGCTGCATCCCAGACCTCTTGTAACATCTTGTCCACTAACAGGAGTAGACATGAAAAGTTGTTTACTTCTATTCACACATTGTCTCCTCCACTCCAGCAAAATATCTTTTGATTCAGTAAAACAAGCTAAGACATGAAATCTGTCACTTGTCTCAAATTCCCGAAGTGCATGTTCAAGTAGTCTTCATTAAAAATAAACAAGGATACATACTCATATAAACCTTCATTTAGCTAGCAATTGCAATCATTTGAGCAAAAGCACAAAAGATCCAAAATGTATGTAATTAAGTTCTTCCATATCATGAAAATTTTATTAGCAACAGCATTTGTTCCTGTGCTCATAGCAGTTTCCTTTGGCACTGTAGAGTGGTATATAGCTCTCTCTATTGTGAACTGAATATATATTTCAAAGTTAGGTTCTCAGAGAGAAAGTCTGTGTCTTGACCAGGGAAAGGAGATTCATACTATTTATTAAAAAAGGAAGGTGAAAACATTACTGAGCTGCACTGATCAGAGGATCAAACCAAATAAGGGAGACCAAGTGAGTGCTTGAATTCAGGTCAATAGATAAGGGCATTAAAGTTTCACAGTTTTTCAAATGTATGAGCCCCATCCATAACAGAATATTCAGAACATTATTTGGAGATGACCAGACCCAAAACCAGATGAAATTTCTGAGTGCAAACCTCAAATGTAATGTTCTCTCTTGTCCAAGCTTGGTGTGGAACATTTAATTTGAAGATATTTTCGTTGAATTTGTTATGAAAGTGGTCTTTTTACTATTATGCAAATAGAGTTTGTGTTCATAGCCAAGAAAAAAAACTTGTGCTAAGTTTTCTCTTTGTTACTTTTCTTGCTCCTAGCTCTCTTTATTTTCTTTGTGCTGAGTTATGCTTCTCATCAGTTACCAGAAGCAGCGCTAAAATAATAAATCTTTAAAAAGAAATCAAGTAAAATAATAAAACATTCTCTACTAAAATAAGCAACACCAGCAGGAGTGTTCATTAATTAGATGTAAATGTGGATAGTAGTAAATCACAGCAGAGAAAGACAGGGAGAGAAAAATTAAATAATCTCACCTACACATTTTAATATAATATTTTATTGAAATAGAAGGAGATGTTCCATAGGCAAGTTTATACATTTCTGATTTCTTGATAGACTTTCTTGAATTATTACTGTGCTATATATCTTTTTCTTTCATGTAACAATGTAACAAGTAACAATGTAAGAGATGGAAAAAGAAATATTGCTGTGATCTTACTGTTCCTTTAAAACAATTTACAAGTGAAATTGGAACATGTTTTCTTCCCAAAAGGTAGTAACATAACACTCCAGCTTCATCATGTGTTCCTTAGAATTGTTGTTCTTCTAAAAATGGTAGTAGCAGAGTGGTAACCCTTCCCATGCTGGACAACTCACAGTCCATCCTTGCTTCTGAGAGTATAACAACTTTTGAAAAGAGATTAAGCTTACTAAACTTATAGTTAATATTTGGCAGCTTCAAACACAGGATTCGTGTCTGGCAAGCAGAGTATAATAAAAAACGTGGCATTATTTTTGATAATGTTTAAAAATATAATTCCCTGAAGACTAAAGGGTGCTGTGGGGAACGAGGCCCTGAATTAGTTCTTCCCTTTTTGCAGAAGACCCAGTTTCGAAGAATAAGCTCTGTTTAATTAGTGTGGCAGTAACCCCTGTTTTGATTCTGGTTTTTCAGCTGTTTGCGACTTCCTGTGCTAGAACTGTGCCTGGAAAAAAACAAAACAAAAACCAAACCAAAACAACAACAACAAAAAACCCCAAACCAACCAACCAACCAAACAAAAACCAAATGGACTCAAAGGAAAGGAGATGGGAATTTTCTTTTTTTACCATGTGCATCTACTCACTGGCAGAGCATGGGAAATTGAAAAGTCCTTAATTTACAGCAAGTTCTACTTAGCAACAACTAAAAAATCAGTGTGTTATCAACATTATTCCCAAACTAAATCCAAAACCCTGTACCAGCTACTAAGAAAATTAACTCTATCTCAGCTGAAAATGATATTTTCCAGACGGACTCTTAATGGTTATCCACAGGGGACCAAGTTGTTTACTATTATTATTTGAATAGTTTTTGGCTCCACTGATGTCCACCAAGGTTAACAAGACAGTTCAGATAAAAATAGCCCTAAATACAAAGACTGGGGGGTGTGGAATTCAGTGTTTTAAAAAAAGGTGAAGTGTTAAGAACTGGCTTGCACTGTGAAAGTCTAAGATATCGAAAGCTAAGGCTAGAGCTATGTCAATTCAAACTATTATGGAGGATAAATAAAAGCACAACAGGACAAAGTAACAACCTTAGCTTTGACTTTCTGGCCTCTGCCTAGGACTCATAAGCAGAAGAACTATTAATGTTGTGGAACAGAAAGGAATGGATGCATTTTATGTTTACTTTATAGTCTGTATTCACTTATAGTTCACATTGTAGCAGACAACTAAAAAAATCTATGCAAGAAAAATAAAATGCTTTAGTGTCCATTATTCTGTGAAGCCCAAATACAGAGATACAATCTGGACAGATGACCCTTTTGAAGTCCACATAACTGCTATCTAAGTCACTGTTACATAGTGCTCCAGTTGGAAGGGGCACTTACATTCACATCTACACATTTTAAGAGCAAAAGTTCTCAGTGGGTTTCAACTCTCTGTTGCACACACAGTAAGCATAGTCTCAACATAAATGCACAGTAGATCAAAATTCTCAGGAGTAGTTCAGATACACTCATTTCTACTATGATATGGTCCTTCATAAAATCTTACATCCTCACTATCTATATGTAGTATATTATTCTTACTTATAAAACTGAAGATAACTTATCCTCACCGAAAGCTAAAAATAGTTCTCTCCCACACTTACATTTGCTATGGTTTCTGTTTTTATTTGTTAAATATGCTGTCATGATGGTTTTGGAAAAATATCCCTGAAATGACAAAGAAAAGAAAAAATGCAACTGTTTGCAAAGCATCTTAATCACAGAAGCATGAAAGTTGACATTAGTTAAATATGTATACTTGTTTCGTAAATGTACAAATCACTGGCAGTGTAGCTCAGTCAAGAATGAATGGCAAGAGTGAGAAGAAAAATGCAGCTCCTGAGGTAATGGTGAGAGTTGTCAGAGAGTGCTTCTTACTGTGTAGATACAAGCTGACAAAATCTAGTTCTTTTTAGTGGTTTGCTTTACGGCACATCGTGACATTTTTCACACGCCCCTGTAAAACCAGTAGGTATAGCCTTCCCCCAGAGTCTGCAGTTATAAACATTATACTGCCTGTTCACTGCAGCGCTTCCATTTACTAAGCCCATGGAAGGTTTGAAAAGTACTGTGTCCATGTTGAATTACAACAATTCTAACTCATTTCAAGTGCCTCAAATAAACAGCACTTCTAACAAAGCCATGAATCCAGCAGCCTCCAGTTTTCTGGGTATGCAGGGTGCATTGCTCGAAATGGTGAAACTCAGTTCCAGCTGGTGTATGATAGATGCAAGCATTCCACACCACAGCTCCTTCTGTGGCAGTTACTTACCATGTTAAAGATTGTTCTACCCCAATCTTTCCTCTGCTTCATTTAAAATCATAAAGCTTCCTGTTCAAGGGCCATCCAATCTTGTAGGCTATTATTAGCCCGCACACACTGCCCCCCAGCTTGGATCAAAGTCTTTCAGCCACACAGGTGCTACTTTGCCCACTCCACACTCAGCTCCCAGCAGGCTACCTCAGTCCCGCTCCTGGGGTATTTAGAGAGGGCTTCTTTCCAGAGTCGTGATTCTTGATTTTCTCTACCAGTTACCTCTCCTTTTACTGTCCTAGATGGATTTCAGATCCCTCTGCCACTAATAGTTGCACAAGGAGTTATCACAGAATCCAAGATGGAGCCCAGAAGTCTCCTGGAACTGTGTACAGATGGGAAGAAACAAGAGCAAGAAAGGTGATAAGCCATGGGATTGGCTCTTCTTCCATTTAATTCAACTATGGATCAAGAATATTTCCACTAAAATCACTCAAATTAAGTAAATCATACCATACTGAGTTTTGGGAGAGGTCCTTCTCTTGCTTCCTCATTCCTGTATAGTGTGTATAACTGAATGTTCTTGCAGGCTGCATCAGACATTGTTCAGTAAGTAGTTTTCTCTCCCTGAAAGCTTTCTGTTGTTACTATTAACAACGCCCTTCTTTTCTTGATCATATGACAAAAAATGGCACTCTCCTGGATGAAATGTATATTAATTTCCATATGGAAGATAAGAAAAAGGCAGTGAAGGGATAATTTATCACAGTAGACTAAAGCATAAGTATCGATTGACTAGTCTTTTAGACAGCTCTTACTCCTTTTTTCTTTCCTTTTCTAAGTTTTTTGATCATAGAAGTTCTCAGCCAAAATTCCTTCCAGAGTTTCCTAAAGAATTGAAGCACATACAGTGAATATTTACAACACGAAAAATAGTGCTAAACAACAAAACCATTATTTTATTTGTTCCAACACACAGTTTGCTTCATCCTCTACAGTCTAATTGATAAAGTATCTTTCTTCTACCTTACGAATCTACTCATTATCACAATTTGTGATCCCTCTGATTCTAACAATATTTCTCCTTTAAATTCCTAAGTACAGCTGAAATACAAAGCTTAACTCCCCAGCTGTTTGAGAAACTTTATAGGATTTCTTCAAATAGTTGCATGTTATCAGGACATTAATGTTTCAAGAATGAATATGATAATATAAAAACCTTTTTTCTAGAATAACACTACATTGATTGTAGAGCATTAAAAATGCATGATTTGGGGATGTTTCATTAGAATGTGACACTAAGTTGGCTATGTGCACTGAATGGCCTTTATTATCAAGGTGTAGTGTTTTTGTTATGAATTTCTTGCACATGCAAAAAGCTTTTTTTTCCTGGATCAGAATTCATCCAAATAAAACAGTTCTTCCAGCAGAACTCAGAAGACATTAATCTATTAGGGCAATTCCCCTTCTGAATTTTTTTTTTTTTTTATCTTTTTTTTTTTTTAAAAAAATTGCATACTAGAGGCACCAGAGTTGTTGAAAGAGAGCACTGAAAATCTTGGTGTGTAAACAAACTACATGGGTACTGTATTTTTCTACTCTGTTGTTCTTGGGTAAAACTGATTTTGTTGAACTCAAGCATTCATTAAAATACTCTCTTTCAAACAGACAAAAGGTGAGGAAAACTCAGCCTCTGCCTCTATGTACATTTAAGGATACATTAAGGTCAATTTTTCTGTGATACTTTCATACACAATTTTCTTGACATCATCCACATAATTCATTTTCCACAAGATGGTCAAAGCTATCACTCATAGCTATAGTGCCCATTCATAAGCTTTTTTTATACTCCCCAATCCCAAAATTGTCCATTACACAAAGGTAAAAAATTTGATCTATCTAAGCTACCTGAGTGGATTCTAAGTAGATTGGAACTCAATATGGTGCCCAGTACCACAGATCTGAAGTTTTCTGTCTCATATTCCTCATGATCTAGTACAGGTTAAGGACTTGCCTAAGTGTGCTCTTGCTAATTTATAAATAGGGACATTATAGCTGTACAGTCTAAGCTACATGTCCAAGCTCTAAAAGGATGTTTGCATTAGGAATGGAACCCAGCTCTTGAAAACTGCAGAAAAAATATCTTAACTGACAGGATCATCCTTATCTATGATCTGATTAAAGTAGAAGGATCTATATAAAAACAAGCTTGTTCTGCTCTTAGACACAAAATGACATTCCTTCACATAAAACTATTTATACATCTTTTAAATTTTGATTAACCCTCAAGGCATGGTATTTTACATGCAAACTAGCAAAGATACAAGGCCAGAGCAAGAGCACCTTTCAATACTGCTTTGTCCATTTGGATGTCAGTCAAGCAGCCAACTGTTAGAAGCAGCAAATTCAAGTATGTGCATATGGGACTCCTAGCTGCCCCTCCTGCCCCAGCATCAGTGTGAGCAGCAGATTTCAACAAGCTTCTAAATTAGGCACATCAAATTAGTTCACTGTTATTTTTAAGGAGCTGAATTCTCAAGCCTTCATTCTCAAGTTTGGAAGATAAAATGAGATATCAAGTCTGACATGTACACTTCAATATCTAAAACACGTCTTTTAAAGCAGATTACATACATGTGCAAGTTTTTCATAGTACAAGAAGTGAAGAACAACGTAGGAATTATAGAATGGTTCACATCCCATGACCAAACCACAAGAACAAATTTACAGGAGAGGCAGTATGACATGTTATCTTTCAGAACAGGTAAACCATCTGTGTTCCTCAGAAGGAATAAGTTTATTTTCCAGCATGCTAAAGAATATATTTCTTCTGTTTTGGGTAACCGTCTCAGATGCTGACATCCATTTCCAAAGAAAAGGCTGCATTTTTAAAAATATCTCACTTCTGAAATATTTTGTGTAATGATATATAGAAAAGGAATTAGCATTTCTAAATACAGTGCTTCTGAAAAGTATCTTGCTGAAAACTGACCTTGGTATCATTAATTCTGGATAATTTAATTTTTTCAGCTGCATAGGTTTTGTGAGGTTTGCTGTAGAGAAATAAAAGCACAGAGGGATTTTCAGTCAAAAGCCCAGATTCTGCTTCTGTTTGACCTGAGGGATGGTGCTTTTCTTCACAAGCTGTTCCCATAATATTAAAATCTGCCGAGAACTAATACAGTGAAGACAAAGTTGGAACCTAACATAATGGAGAGAGGAATGGCAAACATATGGGACAGGTGAAAGAATCTAGACTGCAGCAATAAAATTGGCATTTTCCTTGAATTACAACCAGTACTCCCTTAAGTGGTCATTTAGTTAAAGCTTATTTACAGGTAGAATAAGCATCAGTACTACACTGGTGTTCAGGAGAGGGCATTTGCTTAACACGGCTAGCAGAGAGTTTTAAGACTAGTTTTAACACTCAGTGATATGCCAGAACTGATAGTCAAATAGGTATTCTTATCTCCAAATTTGTATATCTGTTCTAGCGAGCACTATGGCTGGACTCTGTCCTGAAGAGAATCAATCCTGAAACCAAAAGTTCATCCTGAACCAGAGTTCATCCCAGGAGTACAAGTATATAAGTACAAGGCTGTAGCGATGGTAATTTCCAAATGGATTTGCCTGTGTCCTTCAAGGGTTTTAGTAATTATCCAGTCAGATTGGTAAAGTGTATTGATGGTCCCTCACTTACATTGGCACAAGTTGTAACTGGCATCCATTTTTAAATGTAAGGATGGCAAGAACCATTCAAAGATTTCAATTACTTGTTTACATCCACAGCCACTGCAGGAAAGCATCAGCTAAAGGGCAGGTACAATTGTACAACAAAGAAACGGGAACTCACATTCTGTCTGGAAAACAAAATCACAGAGGGTTTCTCTGTTGTCTGTGTCATATTCTTGGGAGTATTGTAACTACTCTGTTTGCTTGATTACAGACTTTGTATATCATGCAATTAGGTAAACATGGTGTGTATGGTTAATCTTAAGGAATGCATAATCAAATCCACCCAGTAGCATATTCCGTGGTTGGTTGCTGGAACAGTACATATAACTGGAAAGAAGGTGCTGTACTGCTGGAGGTTTTCCTCATCTGACCAAAAATGCAACACTGGTATGAGCATGTACACTTTTGGCTTATTTCAAATAACTTTTGGCTTTAGATGGAGTTTCTCTGTTTTACACTTAAATCAAGAGACTACTAGAAAACTGTTCATTAGAAAGTCTGATAGCTGCTTAGCTCCATAAGAACCTCACCTCTAACACGAAATCATAAATAAAGTCATAGGCATGAGTTTCATTGTCAGGCACCAGATATGCATAAATGCACTCATCTTATTCAGAGCACAGTCTGGATGGGGTCATACCTAGGTGCTGATACAATCAGGATTGAACATAAGATGATCTAAATCTGCAGAACAGGAGCAGCACCCTAGCTACTCGTCCTTTTCTCAGTTTTCATTGTCCTACATTGTTCTGTGTCCTTTGCAAATTTTCAGTTGTATGATTTCTCAAAAAAACCCCAAAAAACCCAACACAGATTGAACTTTAGACAGCATAGGAGGTTTATTTATATTTTAAAAACTCCCATATCACAGTTTTTGCATTGACTCTGAAAACAAAATAGTCTTCTAACACACAAAACTGAATACAAAGGCTTTTATGTCAGTATAGGTAAAGATTGAAGAAAACAGCAAATACCACAATTCTTATTCTAAAGATATAATGGATTCAAAGGTCCATAAAAATTCCAGACACATTTCATGTAGGTTTCATATATTTAACGCAGAACAAAGATGCAGATTGTACTGTGCTGTAGGGAAAATTCTGTTTTCAGTGGTGAATTTTTAAAATTGTTTTTCCTTCCACTTCCTCATTTCTTTTGCCACATAAATGATTCCAGCTCTCTATCACTCCTACTTCTCTGTTATGTAGAAGAAGCACTGTGAAACTTGTGTGGTTAATTAATAAAAAAAACCTTTTCTGATGACAGTTCTGAAATGGTACCCAACTATATTTTTGTCCTGGTTTAGGAATGGTATTCCCAAATTAAGTACTCCCACTGAAAAGAAAGCCACAAATTGCACCCCGGTCCCCTACCTCCCAACCTCCCCTCCTACGAAAGGGAAGAAAGGAAAAGATCAAGAGTTGAGATAAGGAACAATTTACTGGAAACAGCAATGATATAAGAAAAAGAATGGTAGCAGCAACAATGTTAATAACAGTATACAGAGAGATGGTGATGCCTTACGTTTTAAGTTTTTTCTTTTCCTTTTCTGCTTTAGCTTGTAACTAAGCTCTCTTTACAGGGTAG
>WEKY01009655.1:5875-37045 GCA_013390045.1 Picathartes gymnocephalus | reverse complement strand
TTAAATAAAGATGGGGGAAAAAAAAAAAAAAAAAAAAGGCGGTGCAAGCCATAAGTTCAAAGTAAGCTGAGTATCAAAAACTGAATGATACTACTGGTTTAAATTGAGGCAGAAAAGAGATGTATTTTACTGTAGTGGACCATCAGTAAAAGACTTAACTATTAGCTTTTATAACTTTGGTGGAAATATCTAGCATTTTTGTTCAATGTTTCACAATTAGAAAGTAATTGCACACTTACTTAACTTTGATAATCAAACTCCTCTCCCTTTCTAAAAGAAAAATTCTAGTTCACAAGTCAGCCAGTATTTGCATGCTGTTCTTAAGACATCTAAAAGACACCTTTTGAAAACAGGAACATTTACAGAACATAATTTCTTAATGTCCTATATGAAATTACTACTCAGAAGTACCTTGGAAGAGATTTTTTAATAATATGAAATGTAACACTGAATAGACAAAGAAATCTCTGGATATCAATTTTGCAAATAAGAGCCCTAGCCATAAAACAATTTTGTCCTAGATTCAAAATCCACTTGTAACAAGATGAACTAAAGCCACTGGCACTACTTGTGCCCAAAATAAAGTTATCACCCTCTGGTTAAAATAAAAATAATAACTTGGATGCTGAAAGAATTTACAGTATTTTACATGACAGGCAGAGAACTGTGTGTGAGGGGTTCTGGCATAGCATTGCTGAAAGTAGATAGATAGATAGATAGATTAAAAAATCCTGGGGTGAAAAAGTGTAACTTAGTGTTATAGAGCAGAAAGCTATATTCTGACAACTTGTGAAACTTGCTGCCTTCTAATAAGCAAAGCCCTTGATTTCCCCCTGGTTAAGTAAAGTTGACCCCCAGAAACAGAGAAGGACAACTATAAACTTTGATCAACATTTCTATCAAGATATTTTGTTCAGATGACCTTATAATCTGTGGCACCTCACCCTTAAGGGGAAGGGACCAGCCAAGATTCGTAGATGCTCGTGATTGAAAGGAAAAACGATAGTCAGAGTGCCCACAAAACCTTAACAGGATTTTATGAGTAAATTCCACTCTTGGTACAGAAATTAGTGTGACAGTATAAGTGCACAGCAGTGGGTTTTCTTAAAGGGATAGGGTGAAGCGGGAGAGGAAGGGGATGGACTAAAGAGGGGGGGAGAGAAAGAAAAGGAGAAAGGGAAAGGTCACCAGTCCTGGCTTCCAGGGTCAATCCAGCTGATGGGATGTCCAGTGTCCTGGGGCACAAGCATCAGGGCTTGGTGGCAGCACACGTCACAGAAATTTTTTCCCTGTTCTGAAAATAATTTTCTTGATTTCTATGCTAATCAGTTACCTTGCACAGTCCATTGCTCTAGACATTTCTAAACACGCGTTGGAGTGGTTTGGGGATCTTTGGTGGCCTTGATCCCTAAAGTCCATGCCTGCTTCCTGATCTCATTACTGCATTGGCACTGTACTGTGTCGTGCTTATCTTCAGGAGCTAGAACAAGGATGTTTGTTCCAAAGAAATGGTTTCCTACTTCTGTATGGCCCCTTCTCCAGCCACACTCTGTCTTTTCTCACCACCCGTTGTTACCAACCATCCATAGTTGGCTCAACAGCCATCTGGCTATTGCTGTTTGAGACACACAGTAACACCTTCATCCTTTCTAGGCTTCTATATAATCTTTGTACCTTGGAAAACCGATGACAATAATGAACAATTTCTTACCAGCTTCAGTTGGCTCCTGACCACGTAGTTGTCAAAACCAGATTTAGCTACAACACAATCTGTAGGAGGCCAATGACAAAAATACAGACCATATTGTTACAACAGGCTGAACACAGAAATGAGAAGAATCAAGGCTTGATTTTTGTGAGGCATTCTTTTGTTTTCAGTTCTCTGTTTAATTTTTGCAATGGTTTGGAAATTGTTTCTCTGATAAGCATATTTTTCACATTCGTATTTGCCAACTCTATGGGAGCCTGCTGATACCAAATTATCAAACTAAAGTCACCTTTGGAAGGATCCCCTGCTCCCAGTCTATTTCCATGGGTTTGAAGTACCCCCAGTAAATACTGAAGGCCATTAATTTGTAATTTAGTGTAGAAAGACTGTTACTTCAAGCAACAGAAGCAGAATTGGTAAATTATTATCTATCACTAATAAAGTAACCTTGGAAAGTTGTAGAGCCATCATAAAGACAACTCTCTGGATGAAAAAGGACTTGGTATTAACGAGCAGCAGAGCACCATTGGTCTTCCTAAGAGATGGACACAGATTAATCTGCTGGTCAGTGGTTCATAGCAAATCATGGAATGTCTACCTTTCTCTACATGAAGAATGCTACTCCATCTACTTGTGTTAGGTTTTTCTATTAAACACAGATTAACCTCTTCCTTCCTGCAGTGGTAAACTCAGTCTACCCTTCCTAAACTCCAATAACTACCTTCTAATTTCATTCTACATCATTTTGTTGCAAAAAAAAAATTCACTATATATGATATTGGCTGAATGTTCTGCCATTCATTTTAAATTGTTTAAGTTAATAAATAAGGGTCTTACTGTATTTTGATAAAAATCAAAGGCAGTTAAGTTTTTAAAAATAATTCTCATACAGCTTTCCTTTTTTGAAAAGTCTTCCATTGAACTGTTCAACTTATATCTTCCATATATCACATCTATCAGATCATGAACACCAGTTAAAAAGTAAGCATAAAAAATGTTCATACCTTATTTTTAAGTCCAGGAGTAAAACTGAGACTTTCAAAGTCTTCTTTATCAGTTTTATCTTAAGTTCTTACAATGCTGCCAGCTTGGAGATTAATTTGAATTTGAATTTCTCCAGAGGTTTCATCGATTTTCCACTGGTAACTAAGTCTGGAGCCCTGAGATGTTTCCACAATATTTAATTGTTCTATAAACTTTGTAACATTTAAATTTCAATTAGCCAAATTATATTTTATTCTTATTTTAATTCTTATGTTTATTTCTACCTAAGTAGCCCAGCACTTTTACTGTCCATTTCTAAACTATATGCATGAACACAACTATTTTGAAGAGTTTTCTCATAAAACTGTAAAGACTGATGAACTAGCTTTGTCAATGTGCAAGATAAAATTGAACTCATGTTTTATTGCAGCAGTAATAGTTTTCTACTGACATTAATTTTTTTTTTCATGGTTTCTTCCCTACTGTATACTTTATTCTGAGAATGCTCTCTCCATATTAAGCAAGCTTTATTTATCTATTTTTAATTTGTTTTTTAAAAATATTTTTGCCTAAGCAATGCAACAATTTGGAAATTATCATACCTCAAAAAAGAATAACATGTTAGCAAAAGACGACATCTATTGCAACTTGCAATCTGCATTCAAAAACACATGGTCCAAATTGAGGATTTCCTTCAATCTGTATAGTTTTGTTTGGGTTTTTTGGTTCTAGACTTGGATTTTTTGCTGTTGTTGATGAGATTTTTGTAAGTAAAAATTTTCTTTTACATGAATGATTTTTTCTTTTTTCTTTAAGGGGATATATGACTCTCATCCAAATAGACTTAAATATTTAAAGAAAGCGGTTAAAAAATTGAATAGTTCTAAGGTGACAGATACATTCAATAAAAAAAGAAGAAAAGAAACATGCGGGTGGGATTTATTAAAATATTGCAGAAATCTTTTTTTTCTTCTTGCTTCCCAATTTTTTAGTCAACATACTGAAGAATTTTCTTCTTTTTCCTGTGTTTCCTATTTTATCTTTGCTTTCAAAGGTAAAGTAGAGCTTCAGAAATAGTGTGGAAATTGATTAGCCATCTTGTGTAATTGTACTTCCACAATTATTTTTTTTCTGATTTAAGCTATGTTAACCTTTTCTGAGAAAGCTCATTTTCTCTGTATAAGGTCCTACTATGACTGGCAATGTTGTCTTTTTTACAATTTATCTTTTCCATTTTATGCCATCCCTTGAAGGACAACTATGATAATAACAATAATGTTTTATAATTTAAGTGTAAAACAAAAACAAATTACCTTGAAAAGAAAGTGTTTTGTGCTTTAACAGTCCCTGTGAGTGTCTACAATCAAAAATGTCCAGCTAAATTTAAGAGACCTGTGAACGTGTGCTAGCAGCATTTGTGGTACCTGCTGAAGGATGTTGGAAGTACTGATCTGACACTCAGAATCTGTGTTTCTGTCAGTCTTCCTGCATAGCATCTTAATATCAGAGCTGCCCTTCTCCAACACTAAACGTAGCATTATTAGATATCACACCCACAACACAAAAGTTATGTCCTTTTTCAAACGTTTATTTGACTTTAATGAAGCCCAGAATAATTTTATGTTTGCTCCATGACTACCTGAGGCGTTAAATCTCAGTATCACATTTATATAATGACATGATAGTGTAACTAGACTCATTTAAGTAATTTAAAGCTGTTGAATTGTCAAAATTTAGGTATGTGATGTCATGAGCTCCAACAGCTCTTGTAAGGCTCTTAGAGCCTTATAAATTCTTGCACATTATGTCTCCATGCATAAAATTCTAATAAACGTTCCTTTGTCGAGCAGTTCTACAGCAAGTCGGAGTGAAAAACTGTTAAAAGCCATATTTTCACCTCTTAGAAAAGCTCTACCAAACTTTTACTGTTTCTTATTCTTGTGATTCAAACCACTGTGTATTGTGTTAAGTTTGATGGACTCCCCACGAGTTCACTTTAAGCATTTCAGTGAGCAATTTCTCCAAGCACCATAACAGAAATGACTGTTAAAATATTAATATAACTCTATCACCTCAGTGATAGAGGCAAGAATCTGACTGTAACTGTTAATACAAGAGCAGATTTAGCAGACCAGTGTTTCACATCCATGAAGTCTTGTAATGCTTTCTCACATGGGTTACAATGACTTCCTGTTTTATTTATAATCTCTAGTAAAATATGCTTCACACTGATAGCGCAGTTAGAGTTCTAACAGCCAAGTGTTCTTTCCAGTAATTTAAACCCTAGAAACAATCCTTTTCTAGTTTTTATTGCCAAATCTCATAAATGGACTATTCTTTTCTTGCATGGATAACAATCCAGCTAAGAAACACAAAATTCTGAATGTAGTATCGAAATGCTCCTGACATCAACCACTGGAGCAGCAAACAACCTGAAATTTGCCAAACCCTCTAGCCCTGAAAACTTTTTCAGAAATCACTTAGTCATCTATATGCTTGTGGATGACAAGTAATTATTCAGAAATGCCTTGTATTTTTGCTTAGAAGTAGCCGAGAGTAGAGGATTTCAGAGCTTCCTGGCAGTACTCTCCAGCCTTATAAATATCAGTAAATGTAAGAGAAATAAACTTGTCTTTTTCTCTAAAAAATAGTCTCAGATGTTGATACTCTGCTCCGATTTTTTATATTTTACTTTCATATTACACAAAGATTAGCTGTCTCTTCTCCCCTCCTCCTCACCTCTCTTAGCAAGAGCGCCTTGCCAAAATTTGCATAAAGACATGAGGTAGGGTGTGGTGGCTGTGTCACATTTCTGCACCCAACACAGGACTTCCAGTGTTGAAATTTCTAAGTTTGCTCTCAGCCCCCTCCTCCAGTCAGCTGAGCTCCTTTTGAGCATCCTCCTGATCCTCATCCCCTGAGGAATGTTACTCACACCCCACAGCGAGGTGGACTCAGTCAGTGACACCTACCCTTGAGGCTGGGCACTCCTGCCAATGCCCAACCCACCCCCTAATTCACCAGTCCACAGTTTGGCATTCCCAGGAGAAAGATGCTATGTCAGACTGCCAGAAGCCCTGCTGGTGTCAAGGTGAGCCACTTTCTTGGTCTGATGCCTTACCTGTTTGACCTGGAGCAGAGGCCAGACAAAATGAGAGGAATAAAGCAGGGATTTATGGCAAGGCCTTCCAAGGGCACAGCCTGGCAATGCCAGAGCCCGGCTGCAGCCCTGCCAGGATGGGCCTCGGGATGGGCACAGAAAAGGGGCCTGGGCATGGGGTTTCCCATTTTGATAAGTTATGTTCCATTTGCATCTTGAGCTGAACTGTCCAATTAATAACTTCAAATTATGGAGTTCCATCCTCCTTGCTTGCCCTCCTCTTTTTTACGTTGTTGATGCTTTTGGGCCTGAGATTTGGGATGATTGTCCTTGAATCTTGGGCTGGAGGGAATTGTTGTGTCTGACTGCCCTGTGAAGAGAGCTTAGTGATATGAAGCTGAGAGTTACACACTAAAGCAGAGCAGAAAAAGAAGAAAACTTAAAACTTAAGGCATCAGTCTACCTCCTGTCCACAGAATCAAAAATTCTACTACGTTGTTCTAGCACATTTTAACCCTGGTAAATCTGTGGTAGCCATTCTCAGTCACTTTCCTGTCCTTCATGGCCCCGGAAATTTGTTCCCAGGGTCAGAGATGAAACCAAGAAACCTCTATTTCCCTGACTAGGAACTAGACCACGTCTTACATATGTCTCTTTTGGCATGTACACAGACCAATGGACTAGTGCTGAGGTCTCATCCCTTCCACTTCAAGACTGAATGAATCAGACAGATCAGGTATCCACCTGTCCTTGCTGATCACAGTGTGAGCAAGATAATCACTATCTAGACTGCTAAATTTGATCAAGCTGGATTCCACCTCTTACACTGGAACCTCAGCCTCTGAAGCAGACTTTCTGTTAGCCAAAGCTTTTCCCTCTGCTTGACATATAAAAAGAGTAGAACTTAACTTTCAGTGAAATTCTGTATTTCCAGGGAAAAAAAATGAGAAAAATAACTTTCATATCTGTATACAGTCTTCACCAGTCTTTAGTCTTTCCTTGTGCTGACAGATTGATGCTATCATTGTCATCACACATAGCCTATACCTTTTTCCCTGATGCCTGTTGAGTCTTTTTTCTATCTCACACAAACCCATTCAAGATGGAATCTAAATTTTTTAGCTGCAGTTTAAAATGTCTACAAATCCTCTTGGACATACTCATTTGTCCAGAAGTTTATAAAACTGCAATAGACGTTTAGCAGATGATAGTTGCCACTCATATGGTATCACAATTAACACCCTGGCTAACACTCCGCTGGTCCTTTTCTGCTGGCAAAATCAAAGAAATATCTTCAAGAATCAGAAGAACTCCAAGATTTTCCTTTGGTCATCACTTTGTTTCTCTTTCCTGTGGTTCTAACCAGGTACAGAAGTTTTCATAATCATTATATTTTATCTATTTCATTATCATGTCTTTTGCTATCACTTAAGTTGTACAAGTGACCTATCAGAACAGAAACTCAAGGAATTTAAATCCTTAAATTGGTTTACTCTGTGTTCTGTTTAAATTTTTTATCCAAATAAGGATTTTCTATAGTCTAACCTTATTGGTAAGATACCCAAATCTTGGTTTCTTCAGTCTTGCCACTTTGAATGTTTTATTTTACATGTCTTAAGTTTAAAAATTTCAACCAAGAAGATGTTGCTCATTGGCAGAAGACATAAATATGAATCCTGTCAGGGTCACTACTACATTAGGAGCCAGATGTTGAAACAGAAAAGTCTGCCATGTGTTAGTGAGAGGAGGAGTTAATAGGCCTCTGATAACAGACAAATAAGTCCTTAGAATTTATCCATAATTAACTGATGCAAAACATAAAAATCGCTGAAAACATGGGTTGTACTCTAAATATTTTCTAAGCAAGGGATGTGTCAAAGATTTTATTTTGGACGTCTTTTGTTTTCTGATACATCATGGTATGATATTACACATTTTTTGATATTAGTCACATCATTACTTCTCCTATGGAGAAGCGTGATGAACAAGAAAAATATGACATATCCCAAACATTATATCATCTGTAAAATAAGGCTTGTAGGTGCTTTCTTATATTAGAAACATAACTTGTTCCTTTTGATTTGGAAAAAAAAAAAACCAGTATATTTTCCTCCCTGACACTATTTTAAGTGAAATACAGTCCTCTGTATGTCTCCCTGATTATTCAGAATTGATTAAGATAGGATAAACACTCACAATGGGGAAGAAAATTATGTGAAGGGGTAAAAAGTAGGGTTTATCTATCTTCTGCTGCCTGGCAGCAGTTCTTTTTACCTTTTGCATGATCTCAGTATGAACTATTTTCCATTTTCAGACTTTAAGGAACTTTAAATGCAATTGAAAACTGGGAACATTTGGTAGCTTTACTTGTTTTCTCCACTCAACAGAAGGTCCAAAAGAATAGTATTTTTAGCCCGCTGATCATACATAGCTGAAGTTAGAACCTACCTGCCATGATACTTCTTGTAATAATGCAGGCAAAAAGAAATTAGGATTGCTCTACCTGTTAAGAAAGGGTTGATCTTCTATGAAAAGTCTGTTTTTCAGAAGATCAGCTTTGTTCCATAATCCAATGAGAACTGACAAAATCTTGTTCAAAAATCTTGTTATTAAAACTCATCAAAAATCCAGAATGGGAAACACAGGGAAAATAGTTAATTGCTTGAATAATATTTGTTTATAAGGATACAGTATAAAATGTGGCAACTTACTTCAGCCCAAAAGCCATGAGGAATCTGACCCATGCTCTACAGAATGATTAATAATATCTTGCTAAGAATAACACTTTTAAAACTTATCCAAACCCACAAATATTTCCCGGTGTGATGCCATTCATGTGAAGATGCAAAAGCAAATGTATCCCTTGATATTAACACAGAGTAAACACAATATCCATTTGTAAATTCATATCTTCGTTATAATAGGTAATACTTAATTTATCTAGGAAAGATAAATCCTTAATTTCAGAATAAAACTTAGGCAACCGTATCCTAGTGTAGTACCTGAGAACATAACTGTTGTTACCAGGGTTTTCAAAGTTATCTCACAGAGGTGTTATGAAAGAAAATGCAGAAACAGATTTGCTGTCACAGCCCTCCTAGAGCATAATGCAAAAAAATATTATTTCCTTAAGTATCTAAACTTCAAAAATATGCTGAAATGTGGAAGGCAGGAAAGAAAGAAAAGTATCAGGGAGAAAGAAAGCTGTATGGCTTGGGGAAAAATTGCAAGGAATTCTGAAAAGAGATAAGAACGTGTTTCTATTTTGCACCAGCTTTCCTCTGGCCATACCTAAGGGTTTGATTTTAAAGTGGGATACTTAAAACAGCGTCATCCATACCCCAAGGCTTGTAGGTGTCTCTGTGGGTGTAAGTAGACCTAAGAGGCACAAAGATTTCAGAAAACCTGTTTCTGTACTGCAAAGGGAGATTAATTCAAGCTGAGTAGAGCCTACTTCACTTAGCCTGATAATATTGTGTTCCTTGGTTGCTAGGAAAAAGGAGAAAAAGAGCAGTCATAAACAAGCAAGGAAGCACCTAGCTTGGTAAGTCAAGATATCATCTCACTTTATGAAGTTACACTGACATCCTTTTCTGTAATAAAGAAAAAACCATGTCTTTTCCAAACCATACAAAAATATTGATTTTTTTTCTCTTCTTTTTTATGGGGGCTTGGGTCTTCAAAATGTAGCAACATAGAATCTCACTCATTTCAAGCAGCTACAGAGCTTAATCATCTGGAATAGACCCAAATACTTTGAAAAGAATTCAGTTGATTCACCTCATCCAACAAAAAGCTCTGGAACATTTTGAGGGAAAAAGATACATAGTTATACCAAACAGACCCTTGAATAATAATACATGCTGTAGAATCTGTACAGCTTCTAGCTTATCTTCTGAACAGTGCCTCTAGGAGGGTCTTTTCCTTCCTCTTTACTTCTGTCTCTAGGAAAAGACAAAAAACTTCAAGTCTCAGGTCACAGCCAGACACTTCTTAATGCCCTGATACTTACAGTCACCTCCTTCTTCCTGCAAACAAATTTCCTACAGACAGAGATGTTGACGCCGCGCTTAGCCACCCGGATGCTAAGGCCGCGCCGGTCACAGGTATCTCCTAGGGGCTGGTGCCTCTAGTCCCCAGTCGCAGCTAGCGGTCAGCAGTGCCGCAGATGACACGCAAAGCAGTGACCAAATGGCGTGAAGAAGTCCGAAAAAACAGGGACAACTCAGCAGCTCTTTATGCCAGCCCAGTTTATTAGGCTAACAGGGAGAGACAACTGAGCCTAACCACGCTGATCCTGCACTTAAGGGGATCTGGACCCGAGGGCCCTTCACCCAAGAAGATTCAGACCAGAGTGGCTCACAAACTAAGGTGACAGGGGGTTTTATACCCTTGATCTCAGGGGTGGGTCCATACACATAACCAACAGGGGATTGCCCGGGGCGTGGTTTAGGGGAGAGGGACATGTAACAGAACCAACAGGAAAGTTGGTAGGAGGGGATACATATGCGGGGTCCAATGGGATACAGAGTAGCGGGGAAGGTTCTAGGGCTTAGGGCAGTCTCAGGGGAAGGAGTGACAGGGCAGAGAGAGGGTTTTAGGATTAACCAGGGGAGGGGACAACAAACTGACAGGGGGAATGAACCAAGGTCGAACAGGGGTACATGGAACAAACCATTTTACATTTTAACATAAGAAAACCCGCCGCAATAAGATGTGAGATCAAAAAGCTCCGTAGGAAAATTTTTCAAAAAATAATTCCCCAAAACACTCATACAGTGTTTATACAAGGACCCAAACATAAAAATGTCAGTTTTTGGAAAGTGTTTGCCAAATCTAGAGGGGCCCTGCCGGTCTTTTCCTTGGGCACATTAATTGCTTCAAATTTCATAAACTCTGTCAGCTGCAGAACAGTCTTTCAATTGCAAGACCACCAAAAGTAATTATTTTTTGAAATACAAACCAAAATCTCAATTCTGTTTCGTGAGGTCTTTGTATTCTGCTGGTCCTTGACATGCTAGATGTTCTTCTAAGCAATCCACTGAGAACCATCCTTCGAATATTCAATGCCATATACACAGGATGACTTAAAGGGTCCAGTCCAACAATGAAGCTAAACGCCCACCAAAAAAACACATTTTCCCTGGCAGACTGGGCAGCACCCCTGCTCCTACATCTTGGTTAAACAGTCAGCAGCCAAGGGTCACAGCTAACAGGGATGCAGCAGGGAACAGGACCACACAGCTCTGGCTAACAGGAAAGACTGACTTTTTGACTCTCTAATTGACTGCCAAGCTGTATAGAGCAATTCCTGGGACTTACTGAGTTGTAAGAGTTGAAAGTGCAGTGGATTAAGGATTGGGTACTGCTGTCAGAAGAGAAAATATGTCTTGGACAGGAGGGAATACAGTATAGGAAAAGAAAAAGGAGCATTTTAGAGGTCTGCCAGTGTGGAGAACACTGAGTGTAGAAGGCAGAGGAATATTGAAATCAAGGAACATGTAAAAGAGAGGGGGATACTAAGCTGGATTCCTGTGATTAATTCTCACCATTCTTTCATGGAAATTATAACACAAGAGTCCTACAACAATGGGTGGGTGACATATTAATGCATGTCAGAAAAACAACTCACTTCAAAACAGCTGCTTAACTGCTGCTGCATTGTTTGCACCCCTTTGACTCATTTCTGAGGGATTTCTGCCGCGTGCAACTGCACAGGCATCTCAAAGATCACTGTCTGACACCTTGAAAATGCGCAGTATACTGATTTTTATGCAAAATAGTGGCCTCTTCAAGAGGGTGTGTTTCCATACTCCAGGTGTTGGATGCAGACTTCTGTATCCCTGTGAACTCTTGACTCTCCCAACCCTTTTTGCACAGCCTTGATAATTTTCCTTGTTCACAAACCATAGTGTGCCCGTCCCTTAGCAGGAGCTTTCCCTTTTTGAGTGAGGAAAAGAAGAAAGTTGAAATCATCAGTGACTCACCCTGACAACTACAACACTCAGTTAACTCTCCAGTTAAGGCTCACGTGTGATATGGCTGACTGCAAGGGGAATTATTTTAAGGCATTTGCTTTGTGTCTTCTTTCCACCAAACAATCACAAGAAAGGCAGCAGCTGACAAGAGTAACAAATTACTTCTAAATTTTTCAGTTAAAAGGAAAAAGTGGAGAAAAAACCCTCCATAAAGCTAATTTTTCAGGTCCTCTCTTGATAAGAGGATATTCGTACCACTTGGGCAGTGAGATCTGTTAACTCTCTGTACATATTAAAAAGTTTTGTGACTTTTTAATCTCACACTGTGAATGATGGCTGTTTCAAACCAAAGCATCCCACAAGGTGGGTTTGAAGCCTGCAGCACTTTCTAATATGTTTGCTGCTGCTGCTGAACTTATCACATAATTTTACTTGCCAACAGATGTCATCTTTATTTAGTTGGTTTCATGCAGAAGTTGAAAAAGCTTATATGTACATCATGAAAGAAAATTAAAAAAATCTCACTCTGATAATGGAAATCACAACAGGACACTCAAAAATCAAATCTTCCTTATTGTCCAGTGCACATCTACCACTTTGTTCTGGTCTTTGAAATATTTATTCACTATGGACAAATAAAGGATGCGGAAGCCACAATTACAGGCTACTTAAAATCATTAGATCACTAAATTTCTACTTATTTTTTCCCCCCCACTGAGTGTTAATCACAAGAGTGTGCATTTACAATACCTTTCAAATTCTTTTCTGCATGCTGAGGACTTAAAATATGTCCTGAGATAATAATACAAAAAAGAATGATTTTGTAGTCTGCATGAGCACTTTCATCCTCAAGCTGTGAGACTTCAGGAAGAAAAAGGTAGCATGAGATTGTTATATTTTTATACTATTTCTACATTGTATTTTATTTCTTGAGATAGATGGATTAAAGATCTTGAGTCACATGTTTAAAAAAAGACAAATATATCTATTTCTCATAATTGTTGACCCTTTCTGGTCTGAAATGACTCATAATAAGAAGAGGAATTAAAAAATCCCCACCTAACTTCATTTGAAATATTCCATATTTAATAGATATTTTGTCTCTACTGTAATCTAGCAAAACATTACAATGACCATGTATTAAATAATATTAACTCTTATTCTGGATATGCAAATAAATTTATGATCTGGCATTTTTTGGGTTTTTTTTTTCTTTTGAAAAGGATAAAGAACTTCTGGAGGGTTTCATCTTCCTCAGTTTTGATAGATAGATTTGATATTTCCCATTAATAGGTTTTGAATTTGCATGTTATGAAAAGCAAATTACTTCTGAGTTTCAGTAGCACTTTGTGCTCCAATATTTATATAAAAATCTTTCACTTAGGTGAATACAATGACATTATCAGTGCTTAAGGGTATTAAAATCTTCCCTCTTAATGACACATTTGAAACTTCTGTGCCAAGACTTTGATGGAGACTTGTGCAGTGCTGCTGGTAAATGAGACACAGGTAACACAGAGGTGAAGTACATACAGACTACTAATTTATTTACCATATATTTTGGCAAAAATGAAGAGACAAAAACATGAAGAGAAGATTAGTCAAAAAGGGTTGTCATTTGCAGTTTTTACATGACACTGAAGTTTAGGAAATATGAGTTCCATATTTAAATCCTGTCAGGGAAAGGGTTGGATTTTGTTTTATTTTTTGTTATTATTTTAAAATAACTTTAATAATAATAGTAATAATTTAATCTCTATAGCCAGGGAAAAGAGCAGCTGATATCTTTTCATTTACAGGATTGGTTGGTCATTCATTGACAGGAATGACCAAACTCCCTCTTTTCCCCCAGTTTCCTGGAATAAGTTTCAAAGGTAATTTTGCTAACTTTGAGGAGAATTCCACTGGGAATATACAAACACAATTCGAAGAAATTCTGCTCTCAGACAAGGTAGATTTAAGGCACACTCCTATCCCCATTGTTTCCCTAGAAAACAGTTAAACAATGAGCCCTCAGCATCCTTTGCTGTGTGTTTGATTGTTTGATTTCCTTTCCTCAAATAATGACTTTAGAACTTAAAGATTACTTCAGGTCTGTAATTCAACTTAAAAATGTTAATCTACCTACACATGAATGCGTGGATTAAGTAGGAAAGGATAACAGAACTCTCTGATCTTTCAGAGGCTGTGCAAACCACATTCCTCTTTCCTTTTCCTTAGCATTTCATGTTTTCTCTTCCCAAGGGTGATGGCATTCACAAGCAAGGATTCATTAGAAGCACATATGTGAATCTGAGTATTCAAATTTGCCACTAGTATAAGATGCAAGGGTCTAGTAGATCTTTATCACTTTCTATTATTCTGACAAATCTCTCTGAGCAATATGAACAGATGTGGAGCAGTTTTAGCATGAGAGGGCCAGGTACCTGAACGGCCAAAAAATCTGTGTATTGAAATGAGTTGAAATATGGATATCATCTCAAAACGGGGAAAGCTCTTACCATTGTCTCAGCTCTTCCAAAATCTATTACAATAATTCCCACTGACTTCAGAGACACCTAGCTGATTAAAGAAGAGCTGATGAATTGAAGGCTTCCCAGCTGCTAAGTTCAGACACAAAGTCACTGATGACTTCAACAGATGGTCCTGCTTTTAGGCCATTGAGAACTTTATGAGCCATTTATCCTCCTTCAGGCAGCTCATCATGTGAAATAAGGAACAGAATGATGTACTAATGTGTTTTGTAACCAAATGCTCTGGGACATGTTTTTTCCTGAGTGGCATCCAAATCCCCTCCTCTTGAGCAATCTCTATAGATAAAAAATTAGCAGAGTAAAATAAAAAAAGAAACCAGTGAAACATTTAGAACAGTATCACAGATACAGTCTTTTCTCACCTGAAATAAAGCTAGGTTTGGATAGGTTTTTTTTATGAAAGAGACGTTTTAAAGGTTATGAAGGCTCCAACTTTCTTTTTCAACTCTATTTTTGTTAAATGGCACACCTGCAACAAAATTATTCACTAAGCATCATCTAACTTCAAAATCAGTCCCTGGATAAGAACTTGGCTATATTTCTTCTTGCCTGGAGTCAATCAAGACAAAAGCCTCCCATGCAGTTTTCAGAGCGTGGGTTTCTTGCTGACATAAGAAAAAGTTACTGAGACAAACTACAAAATAATGTGTACTGTAAAAAAATGCTCTGCTTCAAAGGATTTGCTTTCTTTCTAAAAAAAAAAATCAATTAAAGTCACACTCTCTTTAGTTCAAATATATTTGAATCTATCTGTTTGTGTCATATAAATATGGGATATGTTCCAGAAAAATCTGTTGGATGACATCTAGTCTCAGTTCAACCAAAGTTCTCAGTGGGGTTCCCCCACACAGGATATATAAATCAGTGACTTGTTTTCCCAAAATATATTTTAGTGTTTATGATTGGCAGGCCTCTTCAATGCACAGAATGGAGACCTCCATGTGTCCTGGGACCATAGAAATTAGGGAGTTGTGTCTAAACCAGCACTTCTAAAGGGTTATTAAAAGAGAGCAGAAAGAAGGTGGGAAAAATCTTTCTTTTAATTATCTGATTCATTATTTGCCACTGTTAATCCAATCACAGTCTGAAACAGTAGTAAGGAATGCAGTGAGTTTTTGCCTTCATACCCACCCTTTCCATGCCAACTACCTGGGCAAATGAACAATAAAAATACATCACATGCAAGGTCAAAATTTCCTTCTGATTTTTAGGTAAGGTTGGAATTCATCCTCCCTATATATTACAAGGTTATTCTTCTAACTGTATATCGGAAGCTCAGAGAGCAGTAGCATTGAATCTAACTTCTTCTCTGTGTTTTTTCCAGGAACTTAAAATGCATTATTATTACAATGATGACGATTTTAGTTCAGGATGACTATACTCTAATCCTACTGCAAATGCAAGTGTTGAAAATGTCCAGTTCTGTATCATCAGTTGTTTTGTTCAGCTTATAATAATAAGCTCTAAGCTTATAATAATGGCCTCTGTTGAACCCACTACAGTGGCTAAATTTTGATGCAGAGGCATGAACAACTCTCAGAAACAGAACTCTGTGACTTTCAGAGAAACCACAAGAGCTTGTTAGTTCTAGATGGTAAAATCGCTGATTTTTAATGCTGCATTGAATTTTCAGGTCAGCATTTCAAGTCTGTATTTTCATAAATAATTCATTTCCTATTATTAAGCATTTACAAAGAAAGAAAGAAAGAAAGGAAAATGAAATCAACAGGAACAGCAACATGTTCCAGTCAGATGAAAAAATCCCAAATATTATTCTCTGTCCCTAGAGTATGTTAGTGGCAGCATAACCCTAATCAAAGTTGCTGTGGGCTTTCTGACAAAATATTTATTGCTTAATTCTTTTTCCTTTCTGCACAAATAAAATTGTTATTCTAAACATTTGCTATCGAACAATAGAAGCCTGCTGTGAGATCATTCCCACTGATTTAAGGCTGATTATTTTCACATAGCAGCTGTCACTAGGTATTCCACATTCTTAAGCTCTGTCATTAGAGAGGAATCACATTTCTGACTGTAGATCATGGCATTCTGGTGACTCAGAGCCTGCTGTGCTAATTTCTACAGAGGGGAAGCAGGACCTCATCTTAACAAATAAAAAACCTGTAGAAGTTTTACTGGTATTTATGTCAATAGGTGAAGACCACCTTACCCATCATTGTAGGAATGTTGTAATAAAGACTTCCTTGTGGGATCAGGCCCTTGGACAGAGAGAAGGAGAGCTATTAAGTCATAATGTCAAGGAAAGTCCAGTGTCATTGCATTTAGTTCTTTTGACTGGACAACATTAATAGGCCTTGCATTCTGTACTCTCATAATTTCTTGGCTTGGACTATATTTCCTGTACTTGTTCTGCCTGGTAAACCTTCTGGTATTCAAATGATCACGAATAATTACATATTAATGAAATGTATGACTTATTTCTTGCCACTGTCCTTGACTATAGTAATAAATATCTTAACAGGCTACAAGGTGTGTCGGCAGATTACAGGTTGTTACAGCTCCTAAAGAATTTATATTTCAGTATAAGTATACACCTTATAAATACTTGTATAAGTGGGGGGAAAAGTGTTTTTGTGAAATTATTATGTTTCTGGTATGTAGTAAAGAGTCATTATGATTCTTGAAAGTGTTAATGACCTTGTATAGACAATTTTAAAATCACAGAATCTAGAATAACAGTATAGTTTGGGTTGGAAGGGATCTTAAATATCATCTAGCTCCAGTCCTC
The DNA here is from genome assembly GCA_013390045.1 of Picathartes gymnocephalus. Taxonomy (NCBI): domain Eukaryota; kingdom Metazoa; phylum Chordata; class Aves; order Passeriformes; family Picathartidae; genus Picathartes; species Picathartes gymnocephalus. The sequence goes on along the minus strand of WEKY01009655.1, from coordinate 19,992 downwards.
CTGCCCTGGCCACTTCATTTTAATGATGAAAAATAGGTGCATATACACCATGAAAAAATTCTGAGAAACCATGGAGAAGTAAAAGAAGAAGAAATATCTGATTTTTTCTGAGCCAAAAAGTTTTATAGGATGTTGGTTTGCACTAATTTCATCTTGCCATTTGCAAATATACTTTTTAATTTTAAAAGTGGGAATAAATGGCTTTCAGAGAGAAAATTATCATTAAGAGTCAAAGAAGGAATCGAAGACACACCTGTCCTGTTGTAAGCAGCCGCTCTCTGTGGCGGTGTGGCTGTATCTGATGTGATTTGTACATGCATAATGGATTCCTGATTTGAGGGGACAGGTATGAGGCAAATCACTTCTGCAATCCATTAACATAACCCTCCTTCTAGTGATGAATGTGTTCACAGTGTTCTGGGGTTCCTCATAATGTCAAAATAGCGAACGTGGGAGAAGACTGTTCTTCACTATGTTTAATTTTTGATATAAAATCCATAAGGGCTAAGCTAAGGCTATAAAATTGTAGCCTGAAGCCTGAAAGTTTCATCAAGATATGAACAACTGAGTAAGTGCAGTTTTGTTGGCTCTCCAGCTGTGAAGCTCACCTGGAACAGTATGGTTTGTACTTCCTCCTCTGGAAAAAGTTATTGCAGGAACTAAGATAAAGGAAAGAAACAGAAAGTGACTTACATCCCTCTCTTATTTAGTATTGTCCATTTCTCCCCAACAGCCCTATAGGTTATGTGCTGAAAGCCAGGAAACTACTGAATTTGGTGTTGATTTTTTGTTTGTTAAAGCCTGTAGGCTGTGAGTAGTGATTTTCAGTCATTTTGTTGTGCATTCCTTTTCTTTGACATCTAAAGAAGCTTATCTTCTAAAGAAGACCAAAGATGGTCTTTGTTTCTCATGCTTTTGATTATTTCCAGACAGTTGAACACATTGATGGTATCTGATATGAAAAAATTCAAGTTTTAATGTAAGCTCTTGACCACTCAGAAACTTGGAAGCGATTTGAGTTTATAAGAGTGAATGTTGATTTTTGGACAAAGGACAGGACTGCCAAAGCTTTCTCTGCACCAGTTCCTCTACTACAGCTGATATGAGACAAAGAGGAAAAACTGTGACCTAATTCCTTCTACAGAAGAGAAGAACCCCACAGAAAGTTTTTGAATACTTTTTTTTTTTTTAGTGGAAAAAATAAAGATTATTGCAATGGGATAGGCAAGGCCACAGTTCAAGTCCTAAGAGAATTAAAAAGTGTATGCTCAACATCCTTTCACTGACTCAAAATAAGAATGACGGGAAATAAATGGACTACCCTTAAGGGGAATGATGGACTAAAAGGACACTAAGAAATATTCAGATGTATCTCTCTGGTGAGAAGCTGTTTGAGTGTGTCTAAACTGATTAAACTTGGACTATTGATCAATTCTGTAGAGAAAACAGAGTTTAGACAGGGAAACTGCAGGAAGGTCTGAACCAGTGTTTTCTCCAAAGATATGTTTATTTCATGCAATTCAACACACAATTAGAGAAAACATCAAACACTTTAATGAAGCTGCACTAAAGCAGGAAAATAATACTACCTTGCTTAGCCAATATGTGAGATGCTGCACTGGGAACCTCTTAGGACTCTCCTGAGGTCTTTGTTGATTCAGCCTAGCTGAGACAAGCAGCAAAGACAAAACCTATCATCCAAAGTACTGGGTCTGTGCCCATTTACTCAGAAAGTTACAGTGAATTGTTGATAGCAGCTATGGCAGCAGTCTGTCCAGCTACAAGGGACGCATTTATGCAACCTTTTTTCCCAATCAGTTGTGTAGGATTGTAGCCTTCGTAGTTCTTTATTTACAAACATTAAAACCATTCAGAAATATCTTCCACTGAAATTCTTCCTGTGTTTGTTCATCTATCCAAGTGGAGGGGATGGCATCAGGCCAAACACATAATCCGTAATGTGCTCATTTGATGCCAGGCACAGTTTAAGTCATTTTACAGTTTATAGTTCTATTTGAATTTAACATAGCTGCTCTTTGCCATTCCAATGATTTGCTTGGCTGTTATGCATAGGAGCATTATAGCTCTGTGAGAGTTAAAACCAAAAATGTTAATCTCAATGTAGTTAATTAGGAGTGAAAATATTTCTTTATACAACATTGATATTCACCTCTGCCCTTAAAATGCATAAATATATTGTTTTTCAGAATGGACTTTTTGTTATTACTGGGGCGCTTCAACTAATGGTACACCATAAAAATCACTTTAAAAATTGAGACCAATGCATAAAGTTGTGGAAATATTTTCTCTCTGCATCTTAACATGAATTTTTGAACAATGTGGATTTTTCCAACCCTGTATTTTCTTTTTGCCCCTTGCCAGTTTAGGTTTTTTTTTGTGGTGGCCCAAAAGTCCCCCCCCTTTTGTTTTAGGCTTTTCCCATGGAGAACTAAGGGCCCTAATGGTAATCACCTTGGTTTCCACACCTATTGTTTTCCTTATATGGTTGGGTTTGTGTTCTGGTACCCTTATTGGCTGTTAGGCCCATCGGCCTCCACTCCCCCAGTTTACCCTATATGGCCCTTTCCTGACCCTTGAGTCCCTGTTGGGCTATTCCCCTGTTTGTCTTCCCTGAACCGCCCCTCCTACCCTTCCTGTTCATTGGTTGTAGCCCCTAAACGCCACCCCTTCCTCTGTATTTAAACCCCTGACCCTGAGACTCCACGTTCTTTGTCTCTGCACTCTTCCAGCATGCGGCTGGGCGTCAGGATCTCCACCTAGAATAAACCCTGCTGGGAAAGCATACAAAGAACCCTTCCTGCCTCCGCTGCCTTATTGCGTGTGCCCGAACAGTGAAACCTCCGCCGCCCCCGCCTGGGGGACGTTTGCAGAAGGCTGCGTGCTGTAACGGGAGGTTGCGCGCCGCAACACTTTTTTTTTTTCTCATTTTTACAATAAATTCTTAGTAATGGCATAGATGAATATATCAGATCATTAAATGAACACCTGCCTGAGCATGTAAGTCTCTGATCTTGCAGTAAAATCTGACAATCAGATTATACAGCTTCTCAGATTTCGCACTAAAGGTCATCGTAGTACCAATTCCATTTCTGTCTAGAGACCACTGAGCTTTTCTTCAGGTTATATTCATGCCTTTTGTTGCAGCCTGGTAAGTACAAGTAAAGGAAATACTTTTGGATTTTTTTTCAGGAAGGTTGTGGTAATGTAGACACATAAGTAAAGTAAAGTAAAGTAAAAACAAGACTTAGAACCCTGATTTTGTTACAGAAATCCATTTTGGCTATCACCTTCTGAAGTTAGTTTCTTGCACATCAACTTGTTGCTATAATGAAACCATTTTGAACTTATTGTTTTCAATGAACCTATATAAGTTCAGCTAATTCAGATCTCCCAATTTTATTATTAATATTTTAGTGCCAATATAATACATATGTTTAAATATATCAAGGTAAAATTTGTTGTTATATTAAAATTATTATTACATTTCAAATAATGTTAACTTTTCTGTTTCATTTATGAGAAAAATTTCTTTATCCAAAATATACTTTAATTACATCTCCTCTAATGTCCGGAACAAAGGACTTGGATCATTAAATATCACTTTCCATCAAAGGCATCTGGGTTCTTCTGCCTCTTGCCTTTAACTTTATCACAACTACATACCAAGTGCAAGTGGGAAGCTCAATGACTGTGAAGCAGGGAACTTTAATATAATTTTAGGTTATAAGTAAATATAGGTTATCACCTTTACACAGCTTACTTTTTCTGTTGTGATCCTAATTGCCTGTCAGACACCTGGTGAACACAAGACAACTTTCATTGCTACGTAGTTTCTGAATGCCCCTCCTGTCAAACTTGAGAACCTTCAAGCTCTGCTTTCACTGCTATTTCATCTAGTTTGTGCATCATGGAAGGGGAGCAACATAAGGCTAGAGGTAGAGATGGGCTCTGTCTAGTGGGAAAACATGACAGACATTTATATTAGAATAACATTTGAACTACATCTCATCCTTTCTCATCCCTGTTAACACTCACAAAAAGAGCATTTACTCATCCTTAGGAGAGTGCAGACTGTTCTGTGCCAATGTGCTTCTTAGTTAACAAAAGGCAGACAGATTCACACTTCTAAAGTGTTGTTACTACGGTACCCTTTTTCCTTCCCAGCAAAACCAGAGTGAGAAACAAGGAGCTTTTTAGCATTGCTTCTCCCCGTTCACCGAGCAATGCCATGGAAGTTGGATATAACTGACCTGAAAAAGTGGCTTCTTGGCTCATCCATATGAAAACATAAAAAAGAGTGAGATACAAGATTCTCTGATTAAAAGATTAGTTAGCAGCATTTCCATAAAAATCTTCTTTATCAGATTGTCCTCAATACTTTTGTCTTCTTGTATTAGACACCTGTCTGATCCACAATCACACTGAAAGGAAAATCCGGAGGATATCGAATCTTTATTTCATTAATGGCGGTAATGTCCCCTCCCTGTTAAGAGGAAGCTAGTTATACATGACCTCGTAAAATCTCTCATGGCTCTTCTATAGAAACACTTCTAAAAAAACCTGACTCTTGATAAGGGGAATCCTGAAAGGGGATCCAGATCACACTCTCATTAAAAGGAAAATAAAATCTGCTAAATAAGGCCCTTCTTTTTATTACATAGCATCTTTGATCAAAATATGTTTCCATATGAAAATCGGTGTTCTGATTAAATTTTTGACTCTTTTAATATTAATAACCTGTTATGTAAATTTTAAGATGCAAATTATCTATAATACTGTGTAAGATTCCCATATTTCATAATACTCCTATATTTTACTTAGTAGATATTTTCAAAAATAACTGCTCTGGTTCCTATATTTTCACTGAATTAGCAGTTATTTGGTTTGGGCATAATTAGAGAGAAGTCACTTGATGATAATGACAGCATTATCAATAACACTTTTGTTCTTTCAACCTTCTCTTCAGTCAGGTTATCACTCCAAACAGACTTTGTTTTCTACATTATTTATTAATATGGTAGAAAAAAATTGAGCTGTTCTTAAAAACAGTAATAACTTAGAATATCTTCCTTTTATGGCTTTCTGTCTTTTTTAATGCCATCTTTAATTTCCTTTTCAATATATTATTCTGGAAATTTAATGTAATATTCTTTTCAGATTTTATCAATAGCTATCTTTTAAAGTCAGAAAAATGTTGTTTTCTATTTAATTAAGGCAATCAAGTGTTATTTTTCATGCTGAAGGGCACCCAGTGCATGTTATTTGTATAGCAAATGAGAAAGAATTTTCATCCACGATGCAAAAGTGACCAGATTTTGCCTTTTCTCGTTCATTAGGTAAACAAGTACCCTGACTATTCTGTCTGATGTTAGAGACTGGGTTATAGTGAAATTCCTTCTCTGAGCAGGGGGGAAAGAGTGAATGAGTTTGTGAAGAGAACTTCATTTCCACATAGGCATTGGTTTAGTCCTCTGTAACTACTGGGAACACTTGGAACATAGAGCCTCCAATAAATTCAGGAAGAAATCCAGCAGAGGAAGTTGAAAAGTTTGAAAATTCATTTTAATACTGTATTTGTGCTTTAGAGATAATGAGCTAAGAGAGTAAGTTATTAGAATAAATTTTTAAATGTCACAAAAATGGGAGGCTTCCTACACTATTTGTCTCTAATATGAAATAAATTTCAGGTTAATGTATTATTCTTTCTGAGGATCTGTTCTGATGAGAGTAAGGGAGAGTAATGTCCATTTATTTGTGGTAAAATTCACTGATGTTGCCTTTTAATAAATAAGGGGTAATAAAGTTTAAAATTTTCAGGCAGAAAGCCCAGGAAAAGACATTGTTTACATTGCTTAGCTTGCTCTTCAGTACATTTCCTTTCTTTTATTCACCTAAAATTATCAGATCCTTCAGAATGGCAGTCAAGAGTCCTTACATTTTCCACCTTGTATAAAGTTTGGAATATTATATCAAAATCAAAAACATTGATGCAGCAATCTGGGCATCCAGTTTTATCAGAAATAACAGCTTAACCTCGTGTACATAGTGTTTCTTCCTGGCAAGTGGTGATAACACAGACTACACTGTTAAAGTGCAATTCTCAGAAAATGAACCACAGTCCTTCATTTCGGACTCTAAAATGTGGAGTACTTCTGAAAACCCAAAAGCATCAACTGGAAAGTTTGCAGTTTTTGGGTTTTTTTTTTTGGATACCCATCTGGTATAGCTCTTCTAATCATCTCCTTCATGATATATTACTGGAAATGGACATGTATTACAGCTCTATTATATTGAGGAAAGTTGTGTAACAATTTCATGTCAACTCTTATCTTGCAACCCCTGAGGCTCAGAGTCCTATTTCATCACTCGGCTGAACATGAGAACAGTGTAAATCTCTTTGTTAAACCATTGGACTTCAAAGAGTGAAGAGCTTGTGTTCAACCACCCCTGAAAAACTTTGAGGAATACTTCATGTCTCAATCCCCTTTGCCTTTAAGGAGAAGACAGAGGCACAGTTAAGTTCCTTAACCACAGTATCAAATCAAGCTTGAGTTCAAAGACACAAATAGATAGCAGAGTTCCATCTCTGAACCCAGCAAGACATCTCTGTGTGCCCCTAGGAAACACACCCATTAAAAGAGTGGTTTGTGAAGGATAGGGCTGTAACCACCTTAAAAAACTTGAACTTACCCACAAACTCTCTATTGCTGCTTTCACTACGTACAGTACAACAGACAAAAAGGCTTCAATTTGGATGGTTTTGTTCCCTTCTACAACGTGGTAGAATGCATTAACATGAAAAAAATGCTCTTCAAAAAGCCGTGGAAACTAAAAGGTTCCTTCAGGCTTGTTCATTCCTGCAGGTTGCAGCTAATCTATCTCTCTTTAAGTGTGTTAAATTTGCAGAATCAAATTCCTAGCAACAAAGTTATTCAGAAAATATAACTTCAATTTTACAGGAAAAACACTATTTCAAAACTGCTATAATTTGAAATTAGAAAACCATCCAAATTTTCAAATCTTTGCATCTGCCTCATTATTAAGACAAATACATAATAATTTTATTCAGAATCTCTGAACCAATGTTTTTATAGTGACAATATATCAAAGTTTATTTCCCACTTATTGTAGTATGCTAATGCAACATTGAAAATGGTGTAAAACTTTAATAAATGAATCAAAGTAAAAAAAACTGTAGTCAAACACCCAATACTGGCTCAGACAAACCTCATTTTTGACAAATAAAATGGTTTCAACAACACTTTAGAGCAAAAATCCCCTTTTGAAAATGTCTTCATAATAGAATGAATTGTTTCTGAAAAACTATTTCTTTTTCCTTTTCACCTGACAGAATCTCATGACTATGTGTTTTGACTAGCTCCATAGATGGATTCTGGTGTTACTCAGTTTTCCAAGCAACACCCATGTTGGGTGTTCCTGCTCCCACGCTCTCACACAGCACGATGCTGATGGGAGGCCTCTTCCCTTCTCTGGCATTATTCAGAGCTGCTCTCGGAACACAGACCACCTCCAAATCACTGCAGAAGGCTGTCTTGGAGGACCATGAAAACAGCTGCATGCAGGCAACACACTCAAACTTTTATTTGCAAGCAAAGCCTACGGCCAAAACTAACAAACCACAGGGGTGAGCACTCCACGGTCATATTCCAACGACGTGTAACAGGGGTTTGCTGCACTGGTCTGAGATATCGCTGCTACACAGACAGAAGTGATGGCCCAAATATGCATGCATATGTCATTAAAGGAGAATAATAGAATCAAGAAAGAGTTCCAAGGTCATGGAGTCCAGCTTTTGACTGATCATCAACACTTTGTCAACTAAACAATAGCGATTAAGTGCTACATATGGAATCTTCCAGGATGGTGATTCCACCACCTCCCTGGGCAGCCTGTTCCAGTACCTGACCACCCTCCAGTACAGAAATTTTTTGCTAGTGTCCAACCTGAACTTCCCCAGGTACAGACAGGCTATGGCCTCTCCTCCAGTCCCTGTTTCCTGGGAGCAGAGCCCAACATCCCCCAGCTGTCCCCTCCTGGCAGGGAGTTGTGCAGAGCCAGAAAGTCCCCCCTGAGCCTCCTTTTCTCCAGGCTGAGCCCCTTTCCCAGCTCCCTCACCTGCTCCTCATCAGATTTGTGCTCCAGTTTTCTTCACCTTCTGACTGTGTGGTCTGGCTGAGCACAACTCTTCCAAAGTTTGTTCAGGAAATGACCCAGGTAGCAGCACCTGTCCTGGGGACTGGTTGCAGTGGGCAAAATTTAACTTCCCCATTCTCAATCTGACATCTACATGGCTTCTTTAGAGGGAATTACCTTTCACCAACTTTTCTTGAGTTCAGAGAAATTCGTGTACTCTGGAGCCATCAGGAATTAGGAATACCGGCTGATTAATGTGGTTCCAGAGGAGGCTGTGAAAGATAAAATTTTTAGATGTTTTCAGTCAGAAGTGGGGAAAAATATTTCAAGTGTGAAGCACAATTGGGGTAATATAACATGAAGATTGCTGGAGAACATGTCTGTTTTCAGCTCAGATAGCAAACACCACTTCAGATAATGTGTATCTCATTTAAATTTATTGCACAGAATAAAAGTGACATGATTGCTGTACACCATATCATAACTCTCTCATTCATTCACTATTACAGGCCAGTTTTGGCATTTAACACAAAAGTATGAGGAAAAAAAATAGGAAATTTGAATTGTAGACCTAAATAACTTACTGTAAGTATTTTAGTTGCATTGACTTTGTTCCTGTTTCGTATCAGTTTTATGGACCATATTTCAGAGAGGATTCATATCAAACATTGCCTGCTTTACATAGGTACTATATACTGTAGATTTATGCAAAGGGCAAATTCAGTTAAGTGTCTGTGTGAATGCTATTTTGCAGTGCCATGTACATATAACAAAGTTATTGTCAAGGGGATTCTAGGACAGGCATTATTATTGCATCAGATTTTAATCATAATAATTGATGCTGGCTGACAGTATAATCTTTTTGCAGATATTTCTTAGCTCTGGGTATCATAACTCTCTTACGTTTCTGAGTTGCAAATTATCATTGAGAGGGCAAAAAAAGCCACGCAAGCACAAGCTCCGACTTGATCACTTTCACGACAATTCTAAGCAATACTCATCTACACAAGGTTTGCAAATGTGCTTTCACTGAGGTTTAAAATAATGCTGAAAAGTAAAAAAGCATTAACACCTTCTTCCTATTGAGAGCAGATTGACCCATCATCCCCCAGGAAAACAGCCAGTTATGGTCAGAATGAAATAGAAATCATCAGATGCATGCACTCTGCCCATATGTGAGTGCTTTGGGTAAGTCCTCACCATCCCTTTGTGCTGTTTTCCCTAAGGATTAAGCATACAACCAAACATAACCACGGATAAAATACTAGGATATTTTGGGTCAGTACAATTCCTGACCCAGGAGAGGAGTCATCTGTTAATTTACACATTGTACAACACATTTATAACAGCTCCTTTATGTTACCTCTATGTTCAAAAGATGAGATATTCAGTTTTCTAAACAAGAAACTCCAAAGCCATAGTGATGGTTTTGTTGCTGTGATTTCTAAAGAGTGTAGCAACAATCTTGAACACAATCTGATTTTACTCTCCATTCTGAACTAAGAAAGTTGCTTGAGTGTTTGGGCTTGTGAGGCTATTTCTTTTCTGTGTGTTTTGGGGTTTTTTTTCATTTTGTTGGGTTTTTTTACCCATAGGTTTTGGGGGACATATTGGTTTGGGGTTTTTTTTTGGGGGGGGGGGTTGTTTGTTTGTTTGTTTGTTTGTTTGTTTGTTTATGGGAGTTTTCAGTTTGATTTGGTTGGGTTTGGCTTGGGGTTTATTTTTACTTGCTGTGAATTAACTATTTTCTTTCCTCACAGCAACTGTACTTCTTTCCTGCATCAAAGCATTCATTTAAGAATCATAGAATTATCTTGGAAAAGGCCTTTAAGATCATCAAGTCCATCCATTACCCCAGGACTGCGAAATCCACAACTAAACATCCTCCTTAAGAGTCATATCAATGACTGCTTGTAATCCTTATTAATAATTATTAGGCTTTAAGAAGGGGGTGATAGGAAAAGATGCCTCTCTAAGTACCCCATGATCTCAGAGGTAGAATATTTACCTGAAACTGAGGCAGAGTAACAACTTGAAGCAGCATTCTTCAAATCATAAATGCAATAATGATTCAATTAATGTAACAGACATTAAAATACTAATGTTCCAGCTGCAATTTAGTTCTAATCAATTATCTGTTATAGATCATGAAGGGTCTGTGAAAACTGTTTCCTTTACAAAATCTATACTGCTCTTCTAAACATGAAAACAAATATTCACAATAAAATTTCCATCCTAGGATATATTTTCTGAGCTCCTTATAGCTTTGTTAACAATTTCCTCTCAGAAGATTTCCACCAGGAGAATGCTGTGTGAAGCTTGCCTCCATGGGCAAAGAACACAAGCCCTTGGGAGAGAGGCAAGTCCAGCAAGGAGACATGTGACAAGATCCTTGTACCCTGAGTAAATGTGAATAATGAAAAAATATCAGTTAAAACAATAAGTCCATAACAAAACTGATGGGCAAGGTACAGCCTCTCCGTCAAGAATAATCTCATATTATTACTTAGGGGTCACTTCAAGCTGCCTTACTCTGAGATTAGGCACAAATTTACTTTCAGCTTAATTGCATATTTTTAGTTTTTACCAGAGATGGATAAACTACAGTTTGTGAAACCTCAGAGCTGCCCCAACTTTATCCATCAGGATTTTCCAATGACTATTGAAGGATCATTTCTATCTCAACCTCTGTCTTTGCCACGTCAGCTGCAGGGAGAGAGGGAGAAAATAGAAGATTTCTGTTGACTTTATTACAGTAAGGGATGTATATTTTTTCAGAATCTGTGCATTAGCTGTGAGGCAACAGAGTTCATCCAAATTGGCAATAAAGGAACACATATAATTCAAGAAAGAAAGGCTTAAGAAAGGTTCAAGCCCAGCATAGTTTGACCCACTTAAATGAAGTGTTGAGAGGTATCTCTATGTTCCACATCTTAATGATTTAGGCCAGAGCTAAAATATCATCCAATGGTACAAAGGGAAAATAAATTTACTTTTTTAGCAGAGATATATTGGGCATCAATAATCCAAGCCTAATTCTTGAAGCTTAGTTTATATCCCAAAAAAATGTAGGAACAACTGAGGAACATGGCAGTTAATGTTAGGCTAATAACCAGTGACTAGGCATTGGCTTCAGGTTTAGCCAACTTAACAAGAAAACTACGGCAGCCGATGTAAGAAATTGCTCAGTGTGATCAATTGTACTGTAAGAAGATGGAAAAAGTCCCAGAAAGCATTATGGGGAGGGCTGGATATCACAAATGATTAAGAGACAGTCATAGCCAGAAAAGGCATATTTTCACAGGGAGAAGCACTGGAGACTTTTGTGGGAGTCAAGTTTGTCAGTCCCAGCAATGTCCAAGAACAGGTTTCAATGAAAGCCTGTGAGGATGTGGTTACCTAGGTGACTGCATCAGAAATTCAGAATTTGGCTATGGATGTAGCAGAACCGTGACTGTTGGAAATGGGGGCAGAGGGACTAACAAACACAGGTTGTCTGTTTGGGTGAATAATGGAGTGTGTGGGGTGGAAGGGACTTTAAAGATCATCTCATTCCAACTTCACTGTCATGGGCAGGGACAACTTCCATTACACCAGATTTCTCAGAGCTTCATCCAGCCTGACCTTGAACATTTCCATGGATGGGGCAGCCACGGCTTCTCTGGGCAACCTGTGCCAGGGCCTTGCCACCTTCACAGTAAAGAATTTTTTCCTAATATCTGACCTAAACCTGCTCTGTTTCAGTTTAAAACCATTCCTGCTTGTTCTTTCACTACAGTACTCTGTACAGAGTCTCTCTCCAACTTTCTTTTACACTTCCTTCAGGTACTGAAAGGCCACAATTAGGTCACCCCCAAAGCCTTTTTTTCTCCAGGCTGAACGATGCCATTTTACTCAGCCTTTCCTCATAGCAAAGGTACTCTGTCTCTCTGATCATCCTGATGGCTTTCCTCTGGGCTCAATCCAACAGGTCGATGTCTTTCTTGTGCTGAGAACCCCAGGGCTGGATGCAGCATTCAAGGCGAGGTGTCATGTAAGCAGAGAGGCAAAATCACCTCACTCAGCCTGTTGCTCACGGTGCTCTGGCTGCAGCCTGGTACGTGATTTTCTGGGCTGTGAGTGCACATGGCCAGGGCAGGCCCAGCCTCTCATCCACCAGCACCCCAAATCCTTCTTGGCAGGGCTGCTCTTGATCAGTTCACTCCTGTGAAAAGGATATATCAGAGCAACAAAACTAAGGTAGTTTTAGTAGCTACTAAAAAAGGAGCAAGTAATGCAGTGATTCAAAAAGCCTGGAGCAGAGTAGTAAACCAAATCTTTTGTTCTGACCATACCCCTGGTCAAACTTTCCCTCTTTTGAGTCTTGTAACGAGGAGTGAAAGCAAAGGGCTTTTCCTGGGTACTAGAGGAACACCTGAGACAAACAGATCATCCTGGCATCACTATATCAGTCCAGACCTGACAGAATCAGCCTTGGCCCAGCACTTCCTAACAGTGAAACCTTGACAGTTCCTTAGGCAATTTTTGTGCAAATAAAAAAGTGCAACTCTCAACCCTTGCAGGCTTTGTTCAAAGGAAAGGCAATGCCAATCACACACAGTGAACATAGTGGATATCAAAGCAGACTAAAATAAGGGTATGCTGCTTTCACTGAGTGAATAAGGTGAAAAACAACCAACACAAATCACAGAATCACAGAATCACTTAAGTTGGAAAAGGTCTCCAAGGTCATTGAGTTCAAGCTGTGACTGATCCCTACTTTGTCATCCAGACCAGAGCACTGAGAACCACTTCCAGTTAGTTCTTGAAAACCTCCAGGGGTTGGTCCACCACCTTCCTGGGCAGCCCCTTCCAATGCTTAACAACATTTTCTGTGAGGAAATTTCTCCTGTGTCACAGTTTGAGGCTATTTCCTGTCCTCCTGTCCCTGTTCCCTGGGAGCAGAGCCCAACACTCCCCCAGCTGCCCCCTCCTGTCACAGAGTTGTGCAGAGCCACAAGGTCCCCCCGAGCCTTCTTTTCTCCAGGCCGAGTCCCTTTCCCAGCTCCCTCAACTGTTCCTTGTAGGACATATAAATGTGTATCAGAGGCCAACTGTACCTTGGTTTTGCTTGTTCTGTAAAAGTATCAGGTTTCTACCTCCTTTTCTCTGCTGACATTTTACTCATCTGCACTTCACACTGGTTTACTTATTTGTATCTTTTGTTGCTGCTTAATATAACTTCTGATTTTATCCTGGGATAATTCTCTGTTGTTACATGCCTACTCGTGATTCACATCTACTTTCTTCTCCATATATATCCATTGCAGCATACAGCTCTGAGGGATTTATCTCAAGAAAGTGCAGTCCCCAGATCAACATTACAACCCCAGAGAACAGCAAAAATAATAATTCATAACAAAAGTAATCAAGTTAGTATCTGCTATTGCTGTTGTTAAGCTTTATCCCATGATACTGAAAGGAAAATTGAGGCTACAATACTGTTTATTTGCCCCACAAATCAATGTACAGAAGCACTTCAGAAGCAGGCATGCAGAGGTTTCCCTCTTCAACTACAAACTTTCATTCACACAATCCTAAAGGCGATTTCATTGAGAAAGTATTATGGAGATGCAATCAATAAGGCAAGTGATACTGTGAAATACTTCTTACTTATTTCCATAAAAAACAGTTGTGTTTTCTGAGCCATGTAAAATATTTACAGCATCTGTCAGAGAAAATTCATGGTTATCCCTGGGGTTGTCTCCAAAACTAAATTAAATATCACAGTCATCATACAACACCCTTAGCTGGTTAGAAAAAAGAACTGTAACAGCAATTATATTGTTTTACAATGATACATTTTACCTGCAGTTTCTAAAAAAATTAATCTTATTGTGTTTCATTGTACATTTTGATCTTCCATATCTTGGATTTTGTGATTCTTTTCTTGTAATCTTTTT
>WEKY01009649.1:0-16953 GCA_013390045.1 Picathartes gymnocephalus | reverse complement strand
CTGGGCACGGCCGGGGTGTGCCCCAGCCGGTGCCACCGGCAGAGCCGCCCGGCGCCAGAGCCGCGGCTGGCGAGCCCCAGGCGCTGCAGTGGGTGCCAGCGGGCACCGCGCCGCATCACCTCCTTCCCAAGGAAGGCATTGCTGGGATTCCTGCTGTGCCCAGCACCGGCGCCCACGGTGGGCAGCACGGGGAGAGGCCAGATCCCTGTCCCTGGGTGCTGGCTGCTTTTGGGTACCCTGCAGCCCTGAGGGCACCGGGAATGTCCACACGGTCCCCATCCAGCATGGTCCCAGCAGCTGTGCATCCATCACCTGCCTGCCCTGTCCCAGTTGGGATGGGCCCAGCTGCCTGTCAGGATGGGATGGGGGGTCTGGAGGCATTGGCTGTGTCCCCACTCCAAGAAGTGGGGGACACCTTGAGCATGCGGACTGTCCTCAGGCATTGCAGCACCACGACCCTTGCCTGGCACCTCCCCGCCTTGGGGGAGTCCCAGACCCCACACACGAGGGCTGCAGATGTTCTCTTTGATCCCCCAGCAGTGCCTGGCTGCCCCCTCCCGGTCCCGGTCCCCTTGGTCACATGGCCATGTCCTCATGGCTTCCAGTTCCATTTTTACACTGTTTCACCCTAAAACGCTCTCTCCACTCATTTGTTTTCTGAATAAACACAGAGCCAAAGGACAAGAACTGTGGCTGTGCCAGGCACATCCCTGGCCACGCGTGGAGAAGCCCCATGAATGCCCTGGCACAGTTCAGGCCCCCTTGCCCGGCACTGCTGCAGCCCCCCAAGAGCAGGGCTGAGCCCGCGGCTCTCCGTGGCACATCTGCCAGCACGTCCCGGGACAGACCCGCAGCGCTGCCGGCGCGGGCTGGAACCGCCGGTACGAGTTGCGCTGCACATTCCTGTGCCTGTGGAAATCTCACCCGCCACTCCCAGCTGGGGCAACACGCCTGGCACCACCGGCATCACCGGCACCACGGCTTGTGTCAGCCGCATCCTGAGCCCCGGGCAACGGCGCCGGCTTGGGAAGCAAAGACAGGAGGCACGGGGTGGCTGTGCCCACACCGAACTGCTTTGTGTCTTCGCTGCAGCGCAGCCCCTGGGGGTGCAGCAAGGCTGGCAGCGACACAATGGACAGACACACCCACGCGGAGCACAGGAATGGGCACACGGGAGCTTCACCCCCTGGAATTTCAGCATCTTCAGGGGGATGAGGTGGGGAGCGGGGATGCCCTGGGAGAGGCTCCGTGGCTCTCCGTGGTTGGTGTCCCCAGCGTGTGCTGGGTTTGAGGGATCACATTGTCAGGGCAGCAGGTGAGCGGGTGGCAGCAGTGGGGAGTGGGGCTGGAAGCTCAGCCCCAGGTGGGACCAGCCTGGCTGCATGCCCAGCCGTGAGCCCCCCAGTCCCACAGCCCCACTCACGGGTCAGAGCAGCTGTCCTGGAGCTGGCTGACCCCACCACAGGGAACCAGAGGCAGGTACTGCCCTGTTGCCAACCACCCCAGCACTCACCCCAGCCATGGTGACCCTGGGAGGGGGACATGGCCTGCCTGACGTCCCATTCCACGCACCCCACAGAGCCACCCCACACCCTCGCTTCACCCCACCCAACAGAGCCTGGGTGCACCATGGGGGTGAGTGGCTGTGCCCCAGGGCTGGGGACTGGCAAAGGGGCGAGCACTCAGGTGCCCCCAGACACCTCCTATCCTCTCTCTGGGGAGTGAAGAGAACTCCCCCAGCCCCGGGAGGCACAGCCCAGCTTGTGCCCCTCTGCCCCTGGCTTTCCTGCCCTCAGCACAGCTGTGTCCCAGGCTGCTCCATCTCCCACCCACAGGCACCGGGCTGTCCTGCCTGCTGCTGGCACCCACGTCCTGGGTGAAGCCTTTGCCTGGCACCTTGGTATAGGGTGTCTGGGGAAGGGACTACAGCCACAGCCTGGAGTCCTCTGGGCCCACATCCTGGAAAACTCCAACCAGGCACAGGGCCGGGACACCGGCGGGGCTGGAGGCAGTGCCGTGTTGGCAATGGAGGCTGGCAGGGCTGGAGGCCTTGGTGCCACATGGGGCGGCTTCAACACCAGCTCTGATCCCCAGCTGGGGCCAGCACATGCCCAAGCACAAACGTGTGACTGTGTGGAGCCACTTGCACGGCAAATACGAGTGAGAACCTGAGCTCACCTGTGCATGAGGCTGTGGGCACCGGTCCTGGGCAGCAGAGCCCCGGCGGGCACCTCCCGGTGCTGAGCTGTGTCTGACCCCAGCCTCAGTGGTGGCTGTGCTCCTGCTGTGCCTCGGCCCCTCCCCAGACTGCCCGGAGGGATGGGCAGTGTGGCAGCTCACACCCAGGCTGGCCCATCCTCCCTGTGCTGCCACTGCCGCTCCACCAGCAGCACCCTGAGCCCCCCCAGAGCCGGCACCTGTGCACTTCGCTGCTGGCCCTTGTGCTGTCCGTGAGGCTGGAGTGACAGCAGCTGGGACAGATGGACGCGGCACAGGCGACTCGTGCTGCCTGCTGATGCTGGGCAGAGAGGGCGAGCGCCAGGGGCTGCGCTGGAGGCATTGGATGGGATGTCCCTGCACGTGGGAGCTCAGCCAGTGGCAGCAGTTTGTGGTGGGGTGGAGTGGCTGCTGCTGGGACCCCTCCCTGGCCCTGCCAGCTCAGCCCGTGCTCCCGCCGCTGCTGCTCAGACCCAGCGCCCTTCCCACAGCCCCGGCCAGCGGCCGGGCATGGAAACTCTGCCAGGGCACCCGTGACACTCGGCTTGGTTGGCCAGCAACCTACCCACGTGGGATTTCTGCTGGAAGACCACTCCTTTAACACAGAGTGACCACATCCCAGCCCCTCTGGGCTGCCCCCTCCCCATGGCCAGTGGCCCTGCAGCCCCACGTCTTGGCTGGCACGGCAAGGGTGTCACCGAGGCCCCGGGAGCTGCGGCCTCCCAGAGGCAGGGGAGCAGTGCCCAGGCTGGTCGCTCCTCGTCCTTGTCGGCAGCCGAGGAGCTTTGATGAAGCCGCGCGTGCTTTGGTTGGATTTGCCCAAATCGCAGCTGCTCATTACGGCTAATTAACACCACCGCCCCTTCCTGCCCCGCGGGCAGCAACAGCCACCCTCCACTGGCAGGGGGAGTGTGGCTGGGCTCAGCATGGCCTGGTATGGCCCGGCACGACGCAGTACGGCCCAGCACAGTGCACTGGGTCCTGTGTGCACAGCTGTGCTGCCCCAACAGGGACCTGAGGTCCACTCCTGCCTGTCCCTGCAGCCCGGCAGCGAGGCCGTGCCCCCATCGGCCGTGCCCCCATCGGCCATGCCCATCTCTCCAGTCACTGGCCACCATGCCCATGCCTGGTCCTGCTGCAGCCCCGGCGCTGTCTGGGTTCCCAGAGTGGGTCACAGGGCCCCAGCTGCAGAGAGGCTCTGCTGGCCCCCACTCTGCTGGAGAGTGAGCAGGTCAGCGCCTCGGCAGCAGGAAGTTCTGTGGTGGCCGTGCTGAGCCCACTGTGGTCGCAGTGCCAAACCCACTCTGGTGGCAGTGCCGAGCCCGCTGTTCTGGCAGTGCTGAGCCCGCTGTGGTGGCGGTGAAAGCTCATCTGTTTGCCGATGGGTTAAGGCTCCTCGGCGCCTCCCGTGAGCGACACCTCCGCCAACGCCTGGGCAGCCGTCAGAAACTTGTGCCGGTTTCTGGGACGCAGCTGCCTGTCCTTGGGCCACAGAACAGGGATGGGTACAGTGGCAGCCACTGTCCTGCCAGGGAGGATGCAGCCCTTGCCCCTCTCACCGGCCCCGCAGGTGCTGGCCCAGTTCAGACATTGGCCCATGAGTCCAGGACATTGTGCCAGCCAGTGCCTCTCTTGGTTCTACAGATCTGGGTGCTCCAGGTGACCCTGCCCTGGTTCCTCTGCCCTCCTGGACCACTGGCTTGGCACTGCCCAAGCAGCAGGCACAGAGGGGTCACCCTGCCCAGGTGTTTGGCAGTGCCATTCCAATGGGAATGTCCCTCTACCTGGGGTGCACTGGCACTGCCAGGGCAGCCTGCACCCACAGCAGGCACCGGGGCTTTGTGCCCAGCAGCCCGTGCTGTGCTGCATCGTGGGCTCACCCAGCCAGCCCCGTGCCTGGATACCGGCACCTCTCCAGACAACACACTCCCACACACCATAAACATCTTGCCCAAGTGCTGCATCCTTCCTGCAGCACCTCGCCCTGCAGCGTGGTACTGGAGGAGGCTGTGGCACAACCCTCCTGCCCCATGGCCCCAAAGGCCTCTTTGCACTGCGTGGTACCCGCTGCTCTTACAGGGCCCACCAGGTACCTGTGGCACTGGGGAGAGGGCTCAGGGTGCTCAGGGGGGAGCAGGAGCAGGTTGTGGCTCTGGCTGCAGGGTCTGGAGAGAGGGTGTGGAGCTGGTGACGACGGCAGGGCAGCGGTGTTTGGGTGACTCAAGCAGCAACAGGATGGTTTGGGCATGTTTTGGGCAATTCAGGCTTCATGCACGTCTAGGGGTGTGGGCAAGACTGGGGGGAGCAGGGAAGGGTCCCCCTTTCCACCCCTGCTGCTGTGGGGCCAGGGTTAGGCCTACACTGGGGGTCTGTCAGGCCTGCAGCTGCAGCCCAGGGTGTGGCCACTGCAATGAGGCACAGGGGCACTGCTGGCAGTGGGGAGGGTTTGGGGGGTGATGGAGAGAAGGATGAGGAGCTGCTGGGGACAAAGGCAGAGCTGACCCTGGGGAGGAAGGTCTCTGCTCTTCCCTCTCACCTCCTCTGTGGAGAGCACAGTCCACTGGGTCAGGGCCACCTCCTGCACCGCAGCCACTTTGGGACCACTGAACCCCGGCAAGGAGGGACCCCAGCCCCCAGAGACAGCCGTGGGGAGGGTTGGCCCGCGAGTTTCTACAAGGGCTGGGCCGGTGTGTCATCCCCAGGGGCGGGGAAGGGCCAGGTTTTAAACGTGCTCTGGTCCCGGGCAGGAAGCAGCTGCAAAGCAGTGAAACTCCGGGCACCTGCCAGGGGAGCCCCTTGTGTGAGCGCCGTGCGCAGGTAGGAGAGCTCGGGCGGAGAGGACCCTGGCTGGGCACGACGGGCCGTGCCAGGGGCTGCACGGGTCAGAAGCGTTCCCGCTATCCCCGGTATGGGAGGAATGCGGCAGCACTCCCGGTGCCGGGGCGGGACCGTGGGCGTAGGGCAGCAGCCGCACGGGGCTGTAGCACCCTGGGCGCTGGCAGCTGTCCTGGGGCACAGTGGGAGGATGGTGGTCCCTGATCCCTGCACGCCCCAGAAGCAGGACAGGAGGTAACGGCTGCCCGGGCAGGACGGCTCCCGGGAAAAGCCCATGATGCCTCGAGGCTGCGGTGGCTCGGGCAGGCTCGGCGGGTGCTGAGGAAGGGGCAGGTGGTGGGACAAGGCAGGCGGGGGACTGGCAGCATCCTCCAGCAGTACCCGGTGATGTGGGTTCCTGGTGCGGTGGGGTTGTCCCTGTGGACAGGGTGCGACTTCATCCTACAGCAGCCCCGTTCGGGCACTGGGCAGGACCCCGGCACTGCGGACCCTGCGCCGGGGCGGCCGGGCAGGCAGCACTGCCTGGGAAGGGGGTGCTGAGCTGCCCCCAGCCCGATCAGGGCAGGGCCCCTCAAAGCGCAATCCAGCTGCCCTCCCTATTCCCATCACCCTCCGTCACTGCCCTAGAAATCTTCCCTACTACTCTCCCTCAGCCTGTCCCACGAGACACCACCCTGCAGACTGTCCCCGGCCCCGCCAAGCTCCCGCCCCCAGCCCCAGCCTCTCCCAGCACTCTGCAGTCCCTGCCCCAGCAAACAACTCCTCCGCCACCCTCTCCCGACACCGTGTCCCCGACTCTGCCAGTAAAACCTGTCCCTTCTCCCGGTCCCTCCCCAGGCCCCCCGGCAGCCTCTCCCTCCCCAGCCGGTGCCGGTCTCCGGGTGCTCCCTGCGGGTGCAGACGTGCGGATTGTCCCGCGGGACGTGCGGCAGCGGCGCCGCCGAGTGTGCGAGGAAGGGCCTTGCGCGGGGACTGCCGTGCGTGGCGGTGGGTACGCGGGGGCTGCGGGGGCCGTGGGCGGCGGTGGGTGCGCGGGGGCCGCGGCTCACACCGCTGCCAGCGCGTTCCCTGACGCAGCCGGGAGCGAAAGCCACGGAGCAGCGGTTGCGGCTGCCAGGGAGTGCTGCCCGCGTCGGGGAGAGACCGTGGCCCCGGGGAGGGTGGCAGGTGCCAACACCTCTGCCAGGAATCTCCCTGCCTTCGTCGGCAAAGTCGGTTACTCAAAGTTTCCGATGGGGGTGACGCCTTCTGACGAAAGGTAGCGGAGCCCTTCCCCTGCCGCTCTCCCCCTGCCCGGGGAGGGGCGGGGCGGCAACACCTCCACCCTTTCATTCCCCAGCCCCCCAGGCTTTCAAGCAGTCACGGTTATGGGTGGCGATGCCCAAATTCCATGTGCTCTCCGGTGCCAGCGGCCAGTTTGGCTCTGGGAACGTATGGGGACCTGTCCGGGGCTGTCCCGATACCGGAACCACACCGGTGCCGGTGTACGCGGCCGTCTCAGCTCTGGGACACGCAGGGGCCTGCCTGGGGCTCTCCAGACACCGGCGTTGCCACCGCTGCTGTGCCCACGTCACGGCTGGGCTGAGCTCAGCTCCTTCCAAGGGCAGCACAGCACCTCTCTGCCAGGAAAGGGCCGCGGGGCCAGGAACAGCTGTGCCGGCCCCAGCAGCGGGGCGGGCAGAGCCGGTGGGAGGTGCTGCCAGCCCCGCAGGTGTTTTGCATGTGCATGGCACAGGGATGCCCATCACTGGCAGGTGTGGGCGTGGGCAGCCGCTCTGAGCCCTGCGAGGCGGGGAAGCTCCTCGCTGCCAGCCCACAGCCAGGACAGAGCAACTGTCCCGGCTCTCAGCCAGCAGCTGGACCCTCCTTCCCCCCGGGCAGAGACCCCCGAGTCCTCCTCTCCTCTCCCAGTCCTTCGCGGAGGCAGGCGCAGCCCCGGGACGTGCCGCCCGTCCCCACCTCTTGGCGCCGGAGCCGGGCGCGATCCTGATCCTGCAAACAAACAGCATTGCCTGGGCAGATCCGAGCCGCGCTGACATCACCGGGCGGAGGGAACCGGCTCCTGTCGAGACCTTTCCCCGGGCCGGGGGGCAAGCCCAGGGCACATCTGGGACAGAGGAGCAAGCGTAAGGAAAAGGTGCTGGCGTGGCCGAGGGGCACGGGATGAGCTGGAGGGACACATGGGGACGAAGCCGGGTGCACGGAGCCCCTCTGGAGAGGCTGCTCCTGGAGTGGGCAGGGCACGGGCACAATACCCGCCGGCACCGTCATGGTGCTTTTCGCTCCCAGCACTTGTTTACCCGGGCAGAGCCGCGGAGGAGATGGGTCTGCGAGCTCCAGGCAATGAGATAGAGCTGCTCCACACTGTCCCCGCTCGATGTGACCTCTGCGGGAGGGTCAGTGTGGCACCGACTCTCCCTGGGGTTCTGTTGGTGAACACCTCGAGGCAGCCCTGCCCTGGCTGCGTCCTTGCAGCCGGGTCCAGAGACCCCGGTGGGCAGCACCGTGACCCCCCTGCTCGGCTGCAGGAGCTTGGGCTGCGCGTCTCCTTGGTCCTCCACAGCACTTGGTGCTTGGCCCGTGGCCTCACCCGCCCCTGTAGCGCCAGTCCAGCCCTCACAGAACCCCGCTCGGCTCCGGGGCTGGGGCTCTGCCTTAGGGGATGGCGTTCACGAGGGAATGAGCCATCGGAGCTGCCCCCTCGCTCCTCAAACCCGCTCCAGCCCCGCAGCCTTCTGCTGCAGGACGTCCCCCTGAGGGGTGCTGGCACGGACGCTGTGGAGGCTGCGGGCAAGGAGGCTCCTTTGCCGCGGAGTGCCGCGGCCACAGCCCGGAGGCGGCGGCTGACCGCAGCTCCCAGAGCTCGGCACGCCCGTGCCCGACCGCAGGCACCCTGCGGCCTCCCAGGGTTCACGGCCCAGGGCCGCGGCTGTGGCAGATCCAAGTTGTCAGGATCCAGTTATTAAAGGTGTTAGGAATGCCTCTACCCGAATTAAGGTGCAAAGGAGACCGTATGCCAAAGTTAATAGTATGGGTTTTATTTGATAGTAAACATGAGAGAGAGAGAAAGAGAAATAGAAGACAGGTGTGTAGGGGGAGGAGGGACAGAAAGAGAGTGACAGAGACAAAATAAAGAAAATCTCACCATCATTGGACCCCAGCAACATTGTTGATCCTCTCCAGCTGGTCTCCATTTGTAGTGAAGGTCCCCCCTGAGAAGCACAGAATCCGATGTGTTAATTAGCTCAGGCCAGGTAGGGAATACGCGGCACCTCCCTGGGGCGGGGGGGGATTTTGCCATTGTCTCACAACAGACTCTGGGTTTGTCACATCACGTGCAGTCCTGTGGTGCAAGGCTTCAGGAATGACTTTGCGGGGCACTTCGGGCACCCCCTCAGTTACTCCTCGCATGAATGTCCCTTGGGTGTGGCCTTCCCGGAGCTGGGGGTTCCGTAGCCAGTTTGTGTAAGGGAGGATGGGTTCACTGCCCCTGAGCAGAGGTTGCAACACACCAAAACTTCCTCCCCCCACCTCGGCTGGGGGGGAAATCTGTGCAAACCTGCTCCCAGCAAATGGGTCTGGGGGCTATGGCCTCCCCCACCCCGGAGCAAGCCAGAGATGATTCTAAGCAGGGCTGCTGGGTTGGGCTCACATTCTTTTCCTTGTTTACTTGTTTACCTCTCCCCAGGCCTGAGGTGGCTGCAGAATGGGTTTCCCTTTATCTAATCTCAGCAGTTTGACCTTCAGTCCAAAGCTCCAGTCAGGCATTCTTTAGGGAGGGGTGGGCTTCGAGGAACAAAACTTTATGTCACTGTTTGAGGCATGAACTGTTTCAGTCTCTGACACGAGTGCATACCACAGCTTTGCAAGCAGGAGGGCAGGGTTGGATGAGGTGTAAGCTCACCCTGAGGTAGCCCTGGAGGCTCTTTGCCTGGTGGCCGCTGCTCACTGAGATGGAGCCTCTGCCTTCCTTGCATTGCGTGGACAGGGTGAGAAGCGGGGACAGCAGAAGGAGAGGGGGGTTTGTGCAGCAGCAGCCTGGGAGCACATGGACCTGCATGGCAGCAACCCTGGAATCACAGAATCCTGGAATGATTTGGGTAGAGAGGGACCTTAAAGCCCATCCAGTCCCACCCAGTGAAATGGGCAGGGACACCNGGCACACTGTGCCAGGGCCTCACCACCTTCACAGGGAAGGGTTTCTTTCCAAAATCCCGTCTAACCCTGTTCTCTGGCAGTGGAGAGCTATTCATCCTTGCCTGTCCCTCCATGTCCTTGTCTGAAGTTCCTCTCCAGCTGTCCTGGAGCCCCTTTAGGCCCTGGAAGGGGCTCTGAGGTCTCCCTGGATCCTTTTCTTCTCCAAGTGAACACCCCCAGCTCTCCCAGCCTGGCTCCAGAGGGGCTCCAGCTCTGGAGCAGCTCCGGGGCCTCCTCTGGACTCTCTGCAGCAGCTCCATGTCCTCGTGCTGTTGGACCCCCCAGGGCTGGGGCAGCTCTGCAGGTGGGGTCTCACCTGAGCAGGGCAGAGGGGCAGAATCCCCCCCTCCTCTGCTGCCCACGCTGGAGGGTCAGCCCAGGCCCAGGGGGTTTGGGAGCCCCAGTGCACGTGGACAGGGCATGTGGAGTTTGTCGTGCATGGACTCCTCGAGTTTGGCCAGATCCCTCAGGAATGGCACATCAGGGTTGGACATGCTCAGGCTTTGCCTGTCACTTCCTCCTGCCTGAGAATATTTATGTTTCTGATTTCCCTGTATTTAACATGCAAACCATGAAGAAGTTGATTTCTCACTGAGCTTTCCCACTCTCTTGTCTCTCTCCAGAGTCCTGAGAGCTGAGGAAGGCGTGCAGTGGGAGGATGGAGAGCAAGCCAGCAGTGAATGGCCATGCTGTTCCCAGCTCTCCCGGGGAAGACATGCCAGGGACAAACCACTTGTGCCAGGACGTGATGCCGTGCAAACAGCAAAAAGCAGCTGGCAGGGATGTGGCGGGGCCGGATGCTCCCAGGGAGCCCTCGGAGACAGCTGGCAGCATTGCAGGCGTGTATGTAGAGGCTTCAAAGAGGATCATGAGCTTTTATGAGGCCACCAGAGAGCATCTACTGAGCCTGGATTCGGCCCTCTGCCTCCTCGAGGCCCAGGCAGCCACGGGCTCCATCTCTGACCCGGCGAGGAGCCGTCGTGTCCCCGTGGCAGAAGCCGTGCGGATGGGGCTGGTGGGGCTGGAGCTGAAGGAGAGGCTGCTCTCGGCAGACAGAGCTGCTACTGGCTTTGTGGACCCCTACACAGAAGAGAAAATCCCCCTCTACCAGGCGATCCAGAAGGAGCTGCTGGGGAGGGAGCAGGGCATTCGCCTGCTCCAGGCCCAGATGGCAACTGGAGGCGTCATCGACCCGGCCACCGGCAGCCGGCTGCCAGCGGATGTGGCCTGTGAGAGGGGATATTTGGACGAAGAGATGAGCCAGCTCATCTCTGACCCCAGCAATGAGGACAGCAAAGCATTCCTTGATCCCAGCACTATGGAGAAGGTCACGTACTCGGAGCTTAGGAAGAGGTGTGTTGTGGATCCAGCCTCAGGTTTCCTCCTCTTGCCGCTGCAAATCACATTCCCAGGGCTGGGAGGGAGGGTGAGCAGCAGGGACCTGGTGGACTCTGGCATCATCAGCTCTGATGTGTTCCGAGGCCTTGAGGAGGGAGGCGTCTCTGCCCAGGAGGTGGCAGAGAATGAAATTGTTCAGCACTTCCTGCGTGGGATGAGGAGCGTGGCTGGTGTTGTCCTGCCTTCTGGGGAGCAGAAAAGCCTTTACCAGGCACTGAGGGAGCATCTCCTCGTGCCTGGTGCCGCCCTCATGCTGCTGCAAGTCCAGGCCTCCACCGGCAGCCTGACAGACCCCCTCAAGAACAAAAGCTACTCAGTGGATGAGGCTGTCAGGGTTGGCCTCATCGGCCCAGAGCTTTATGAGAAACTGTCTTCGGCTGAGAAAACCATCACTGGGTACAGGGACCCTTCCACCGGGGAGATGCTCTCCTTGTTCCAAGCCATCAGGAAGGGCTTTGTTCCCAGGGACCATGGCCTTTGCCTTCTGGAGGCTCAGGTGGCCACGGGGGGTGTCATTGCTCCAGGCAGGCACCTCCGTGTCCCCACGGAGAGAGCTTGCGAGTGGGGGTACCTGGACGAGGCCACCAGACAGCTCCTCTCCAGCCCTCCCGACGAC
The DNA here is from genome assembly GCA_013390045.1 of Picathartes gymnocephalus. NCBI lineage: Eukaryota > Metazoa > Chordata > Aves > Passeriformes > Picathartidae > Picathartes > Picathartes gymnocephalus. Next base: position 5,690 of record WEKY01009649.1, on the reverse strand, counting down.
ATGAAGGGGTTCTTCGACCCTGGCTCCAAGGAGAAGCTGAGCTATGCCGAGCTGCTCCAGCACTGCGTCACCGACCCCAGCACAGGGCTCCTGCTGCTGCCACTCGGTGGGGGCAGCAGTGGAGGATCCCAGGGAACACTCGCCTTCCTTGACCACAGGACACAGACGGCTCTGGAGAACACACAGGTACCCATTGCTGTCGGGAAATTCAAGGGCAAGTCGGTGTCTCTCTGGAAACTGCTCTTCTCTGACTACATCCAGAGTGAGCAAAGAGCTGAGCTCGCTCAGAAGTTCCTGGCAGGAAAACTCTCCCTGCAAGGACTGGGAGAGGCCGTCAGAGCCACCGTTGAGGAAAAGGCTGCCGCTGCTAATGTCACCTTCAAGGGCCTGAGGGACCAGGTGACAGCTGACCAGCTCCTGAGCTCAGAAATTATCAACAAAGACTTGTTTAAGAAACTCAAAGAAGGAGAAACATCGGCCAAAGAAGTCGTCAGCATGGACACGGTCAGGAAGTACCTGCAGGGCACAGGAAGCATCGGTGGGCTGCTGCTCCCTGACTCCCAGGAGAAGATCAGCATCTACCAGGCAAAGAGGAAGGGACTTCTAAGGCCGGGAACGTCTCTGATTCTCCTGGAGGCACAGGCTGCCACGGGGTTTGTCATTGACCCAGCTGCCAACAAGAGGTACTCCGTGGATGAGGCTTTACAAGCAAACGTCATTGGCCCGGATGTTTATGACAAGCTGTTGGCTGCAGAGAAATCTGTCACTGGCTACAGAGATCCTTACTCAGGGGTTAAGATCTCCCTCTTCCAGGCCATGCAGAAGGAGCTGATTGTCAGGGACCACGGCATCCGCCTGCTCGAGGCCCAGATCGCCACCGGCGGCATCATCGACCCTGTCAACAGCCACCGCATCCCCGTGGAGGTGGCCTACAAGCGTGGCTACTTCGACAAGAAGATGAATTTAATCCTCTCTGACCCCAGTGATGACACCAAAGGCTTCTTCGACCCCAACACCCATGAGAACCTCACATACCTGCAGCTGAAGGAGAAATGCATCACCGAGCCCTCCACCGGGCTCTGCCTCCTCCCGCTGAACAGCAGGAAGCGGCAGTTCATCGACGAGGCCACCAGGCAGGTGTTCAGGAGCTCCTGGCTGCCCGTCAGGTTTGGGCGCTTGCGGGGGGAGAAGGTCTCTGTGTGGGACCTGCTGAACTCCGAGTACTTCAGCGAGGGGAGGCGCCGGGAGATTTTCAACCACTTCCAGCTGAGGAAGCTCAGCCTGGAGCAAATCCGACTCATGTTGGAGGAGGAAATGAAGAAATGGGCCCCCATCAAGTTCCCGGCCATGAGAGGCAACGTCAGCGCTTATCACCTGATGGAAACCGGGGTCATCGACAGGGCCCTGTTTGAGCGGGTGCTGGATGGATCCGTCACCCCGGAACAAGTGCTGCACATGGACTCTGTCAGGAAGTACCTCTATGGCTCGGGCAGCATTGGGGGCATTGTGCTCCAGCCATCCAACCAGAGGATGAGCATTTATGAGGCCATGAAGCAGAACATCGTGGTGCCAGGAGTAGCCCTGCCCCTGCTGGAGGCCCAGGCTGCCACGGGCTTCATCATTGACCCCGTGAACAACCAGAAGCTCCGTGTGGATGAGGCCGTCAGGGAGGGAGTCATTGGGCCAGATGTCCACGAGAAGCTGCAGCACGCGGAAGGGGCTGTGACGGGCTATAAAGACCCTTTCACAGGCAAGAAGATCCCCCTTTTCCAGGCCATGAAGAAGGGCCTGGTCGCGGACAAGCAGGCCATGCAGCTCATGGAGGTGCAGATGGCCACAGGAGGCATCATTGACCCAACGTGTGGCCACTACATCCCCCTCGAGTCGGCCCAGCAGCGAGGCTGCCTGGATGAGGACACGAGCAAGGCCCTTTCCAAGCCCAGTGATGACCACAGAGCCTTCTGCCTCCCGGACAGCAAGGAGAGCATGACCTACGCTGAGCTCATCCAGCACTGCCAGAAGGACGACGTCTCCGGCTTCCACTTGCTGCCTCTGGCACAGACAGCTGCTCCTGCCTGCACCGATGAGCAAATCCAACGGATTTTCAAGGAAACCACGGTGAAGGAAAAAGAAGTCTCCCTCTGGGAGCTCATGCACTCGGGGTATTTCACCAAGGAGCAGAGGAGTGACTTCATGGAGAGGTTCCGGTCCGAGGAGCTGTCGCTGGAGCAGCTGGTCGCTCTTGTGCTCAGGCTGGTGGGGGCGATGGAGATGAAAGCCAGGACCCAGATCCACCTGGAAGGCCTGAGGGGCGGCGTCCCCGTGGTCTGGCTGCTGGACACAGGCATCATTTCTGAGAAGACGTTTGAAGAACTGGCTCAGGGTGTAAGAACTCCTGAAGAAGTGGCTGCAATGGAGAGTGTAAAGAGGTACTTGCAGGGCACAGGCAGCATTGCTGGGGTCTTCATAGAGGCATCCAAACAGAAGATGAGCTTCTATGATGCCATGAAAAACAATCTCCTCCTCCCTGGGGCTGCTCTGAGGCTGCTCGAGGCTCAGGCAGCCACAGGATACCTGACCGACCCTGCGACAAACCGGAGGCTCAGTGTGAGGGACGCCGTGAGAGCGGCTGTTGTTGGAGAAGAGCTCAGCGAGAAACTCCTTCTGGCTGAGAGGGCTGTGACAGGCTACACAGATCCCTACACCGGCAGCACCATCTCCCTGTGCCAAGCGCTCAGGAAAGAGCTCATCCCCCTGGCAGAGGCTGTGCCCTTGCTGGAGGCCCAGCTGGCCACAGGAGGGGTCGTTGATCCCATCCACCACCTCCACCTGCCGCTCCAGGCTGCCTGCAGGTACGGCTTCTACGATGAGGAGCTGAACCAAACCCTCTCCCAGCTGGATGACAGCACCAAGATCTTTTTTGACCCAAACACCAAGGAGAACGTGACCTACCAGCAGCTGAAGGACCGGTGCATTCGTGAGGCTGAGTCGGGTCTGTGGCTCCTCCCTCTGTCAGAAAACTCCATGTTCTGTGTGGATGAACAGACCATGAAGGTGCTGAAATCTGTGACTGTTTGTGTCAATGTGGGACGGTTCAAAGGACAGACTGTGTCTGTCTGGGACCTCCTCAACTCTGAATACTTCTCAGACAGCAAGAGAAGAGAGCTGGTGCAAAAGTACAAAGGTGAGAAGGCTGAAGTGATACAGGAAATCACAACAATTATCACCACAATCATCCAAGAGACTGAGGCACAGGGCAAGAAATTTGCATTCAAGGGCCTGCGAAAAAGAGTGTCTGCCAGTGACCTCTTCCAGTCCCAGCTGATAGACAAAAAAACCCTCGATGAGCTCAACCAGGGGAAGAAAACAGTCAAAGAAGTCACTGAAATGGAGTCTGTCCGCAGGTACCTGGAGGGCAGTAATTTCATAGCAGGAGTCCTTATACAGCCAAGCAATGAGAAGATGAGCATCTACCAGGCCATGTGGAAGGGCATCCTGAGGCCAGGGACCGCCCTGGTGCTGCTGGAGGCACAGGCAGCCACTGGCTACATCATCGACCCCGAGAAAAACAAGAAGTTTTCAGTGGAGGAAGCATTAGAGGTGGGTCTGATTGGAGGGGAGATTTTTGAAAAGCTGCTCTCTGCAGAGAGAGCTGTGACAGGCTACACTGATCCCTACACCAAAGCCCCAATGTCCCTGTTTGAAGCCATGAACCAAGGGCTGATTGTGAAGAGCCACGGCATCCGCCTGCTCGAGGCCCAGATCGCCACCGGCGGCATCATCGACCCCGTGCACAGCCACCGTGTCCCCGTGGAGGTGGCCTACAAGCGTGGCTACTTCAACCAGGAGATGAACCAGATCCTCTCTGACCCCAGTGATGACACCAAGGGCTTCTTTGACCCCAATACCCACGAGAACCTGACATATATGCAGCTCCTGGAGAGATGTGTCCAAGATCCAGAGACTGGGTTGTACATGCTGCAAGTGGTAAAGGAGGGAGGAAAGTACTTCTATATTGATGAGTCCACAAAACAGGCTTTGCGCTCAAAGCCCCTTCAAGTGAAAGTTGGAAAGTTTAAGGACCAAAAAGTTTCTGTCTGGGAAGTCCTCTGCTCTCACTATATCTCAGAGCTAAAAAGGAAAGAGCTGGTGATGCAGTACAAAAGCAAAACCCTAACGCTGGAAGACCTGATATCCCTCATCTTAAAAATCATCGAGGACACAGAGCGAAGAGGAGAAGCCCTCAAGGTCAAAGGACTGTGGGGGGAGGTGTCGGTATCAGAATTGTTCAACTCGGAGATAATTGACAAGAAAACTCTGGATCAGCTGCAGGATGGGAGTCTCACCCTTGCCAGTCTCACGAAGAGGGACACCATCCAAAGGTACCTAGAAGGCACTGGATGCATTGCCGGGGTTCTCCTCCCAGTGAGAAAAGAGAGGATGAGCATCTACCAGGCGCTGAAGAAGGGCCTCCTCACAGAGCAGTGTGCACTGGGGCTGCTGGAGGCACAGGCAGCCACAGGCTTCCTCATTGACCCCAAGAACAACCAGAAGGTCTCTGTGGATGAGGCTGTCTCGTCTGGGCTGGTGGGCAGTGAGCTGCGCGAGCAGCTCCTGTCAGCAGAGAAAGCTGTGACAGGATACACAGATCCTCAAACAGGAAATAAAATCTCTCTCTTCCAGGCTGTAAGACAGAAGATAATAGTCAGGGATCGCGGCATCCGCCTGCTCGAGGCCCAGATTGCCACTGGTGGCATCATTGACCCCAGGCATGGCCACCGCCTGCCCACAGAGGTGGCCTACAAACGTGGACACCTGGATGAGGACATGTTCCTCCGGCTTTCGGATCCAGATCACGGTAGCAAGGGCTTTATAGATCCAAACACTCATGAGAAGATCAGTTATAGCCAGCTCCTGCAGAGGTGTGCCAAAGACAGGGAGAGCGGCTTGTACCTGCTGCAGGTCCTAGAAAAGGAAGGCGACTATTTTTACATTGATGAGCAAACAAAAAATGCCCTGTTGTGTACAAAGGTCCAGGTGCCTGTGGGAAAATACAAAGGACAAGTGTTATCCCTGTGGGAACTTCTCTGCTCCGAGTACATCACTGAGGAGAAAAGAAAAGAACTGGTGAAAAAATACAAAGTAGAATCCCAACACATTGTGCAAGGAATCATTGAGACAATACTAAAGATCATTAGAGAAAAAGAAGAGGACAGAAGTGATGTCTGGTTCCAGGGAATCCGACAGCAAATTACAGCATCAGAACTGCTCAGTGCACAAATAATAACAGAGGAAACAATGGCAAAACTCCATGAAGGAAAAGAGACGGCACAAGAAATAGCAAAAAAAGACAGTGTCAGGAGATACCTTGAGGGAACTGGGAGCATCGCTGGTGTACTGGTGCCCTCCAAGGCCGAGCCTGGCAAGATGGAGAAGATGAGCATCTACCAGGCCATGTGGAAGGGCATCCTGAGGCAGGGCACGGCCCTGGTGCTGCTGGAGGCGCAGGCGGCCACCGGCTTCCTCGTGGACCCAGTCAAGAACCAGAAGCTGTCCGTGGATGAGGCTGTGTCCTCTGGGCTGGTGGGCAGTGAACTCAAAAACAAACTTCTCAGTGCCGAGAGAGCTGTAACGGGTTACACCCACCCGTACACTGGACAAAAGATGTCCCTCTTCCAGGCCATGAAGAA
>WEKY01009640.1:86354-109112 GCA_013390045.1 Picathartes gymnocephalus | reverse complement strand
TGAGAAATAAATTATGTGCTAGACTGTTTAGAACAGCAAAATGCTCAAAAAGCCTTCTCTAACACTGCTGATATTGAAAATTATGCTTTACATTTGAATGGCATCTTACCCAGCTGCCTGCAAAATGCACAGTAAGAGTTAACCTATTCCATCACTATGACTTACCAGTCTTTTGATTGTTATCACTTTGCAAATCTCCCAAATGAAATAAATTACAGAGAAGTAAGAGTCTTACTAAGATGCAGTTTGTTAGGAGCATGCAATGTTTCCTATGTTTGTTTTCATTTCAGTACCCTGATAATGGTATCATGTTTAAGAGCAATATATCATGACCCTCCCCGCCCCAAGCCTTATCCTGTCGTCCTCTAAGGGCTACCCTCCACAGGGCCACATTTCCAAAGGCAAAAACTTCGACATTATACTTTAAAGCAAAGCTCCTAAACTAGCTCTGAGCAGGCGTTCTCCACAATAACAAACATCAATCACACCAGCCAAATATCAGTGAGGAGTCAGCTCCAATAAGATAAACCATCACACAAGAAGGTAACCAGAAGTTTCTGCCTTGCCTTGAAGTGACCACATACTTAGAAATAATCTCAGAATACTACAAATATCTATAGCCTACATCCCACTTCTTCAGTTTTATGAAAGTAGATATTTGCAATCCAAAATACCCTGACCACTCTCTAAAACTGCTTGATTGATTCAGTCTCATCCACACCAAACATCTCCATACCCTCTTGATTAACAGCACAATACCAATCTTTTATGGTCCCTGCAGGCACAGAATCCATGTCAGGGTTACAAGGGTACACAGAAAAGAAACGTGAAACCAGTACGTCCCAGGAACGAAACCCAGCAAGCACCAAAAGTGCTTCAGGCAGAGTTGTTCTACAATGAATCATTAAGGAAGAGAAAAGCTCTCCGGCAGCTAAACTTCCTCTAAACACACCGGCTGGAGTCATCTGCTGCAAAGAGCTGTATTTGCTGTTTCTTTTTCTCCCCATCTGTTTAAACAGTAGAAGCTTGGAAAGGATATGATCAAATTGTGATTCCATGCTCATTTGAAAGAGGAAAGGCATTCAGTGCTAGAGAATGAACTGAAGAATAGACTGAAAAAAGGGAGTACATTAAAAAAGTTTATTCACTCTAGGGTTTGGTGGTTTTTTTCTGTAAAATTACTACATACCGAAAGTTTTGTTCTGTTTGTGTCATGTGAACTGCTGCAGAGGTACAAACTCAATGAATTAGGAGGCACCAAAGACATTTTTCATGATATTAGACAAGACTTCTCCAAATGATCTCACAAATACCCAAGAAACCCATTTTTAAGTCTGTGCTTTTTCTTTTCTGTTTACATATATCTTTTCAGAGATTGCTTACAATTAGCTGTCTTGAATTCCTTTCTTGCTATATGCATTTTAATGAAATATTTTTCATTCCATTCTGTACAAAATTGAAATACTGAAGTCAGACACATTGAGCAGCTGTAGGCTTCTTGACCAGCCAAAAGAGATGAAGAACTGGCTCTAAACAAGTAGCAGTGACTTGCAACCATGGCAACCATTTGCACCATTTCAATTAGTATCAGTGGAAATATGCTTTAAATGTAGACTTAACTGTAGACTTAACTGCATTTTCATGTGCTCTTCCCAGTGATCCAGCTTGGAGATCAAGAACACCATTTATATTTACAACCAATGTGATTAGCTTCTACTTCAGTGTGTACATTGGACTCTAAAGGAACTTCATAACATGGTTGGACGTTAGTCCTATGAAAGGCGAAATTTTAAACAATTATCACATCTTTTCAATTCAGTTGCCTGAAGTAAACAAAAAACTTCATTAAATATTCTGATCTCATACCCCAGATATCTGGACTGCAGTTTGGCTACTGAAAGCTTCCACTTCACCCATGAATCAGAAGCATTTTCATCCATAATGAATAGTGAAGAAAAGGTATTGCTCTGAGGTAACTGGAGTTCTGATGCCAGTAAAAAAAAAAAAAAAACCCTAAATATTTATTTTAAATCCATTATTACTGTAGGCGCTTTTATTCAATGTCAGATACAGCCAATACTTCAGTTCACGTATGTGAGTTTTGCTATTTAGGTTTAAACTAAGAATAGATTTTCAAGATAAGAAATGCCACAGCTAAAGATTTGTACTCGCTAAAATGCCAGTGCAAAAATAGCAGTCCATCCTCACTTCTCCCACGAGAAGCTTTGCAAAAACACTTTCAAACTGAATTCCTGAACTGTTATCCTGTGTACTTTACCTCTGAAAACATTAGTTACAAAAATTCTAGGCTGAATGATTGAATTTTCCTGTGTCAATTTTTCCCCTTCTCTATATCCTGAAGGATACTTCTCTCATATAAAAGTTACTCTGGTCTCTTCCTAGTCTAAGGGTCCAGCTATAGGAAACTTCCTTCTCAAACTGATTATTTTTCTTCCCAATAGATGCAAAGAGTGATGTCTGGTAAGACATTTAGTAATGGTAGGTAGGCAGAGGGGAGCAGAAACCCTTTGGTACACTCCGAGATTGGTACACTCTGAAAGGAAAATGCTGATTCAGGCCAGACAAGCCATCAAATAACATTATGCACAGAAGTTTAACATTCATAACATCATCTCATTGCTTCTCACTACAATCACTACACACTCTTATACGAGAAAGGAAATATCTGTTACTTTCAGTTATAATAATGGGAAATACTCACAAATCCTTAATTCTGTTGGCTGATAATAAGTACTTTATTACTTTGGTATTTCCTCTGTACTTCATCAAGCCCACCCTATGAATGAGGCAACTGAGCATCTCTGCGAATATCACTCACAACTTGGTAGAGCTGAAATATGCACTTTTGCACAGACTTCTTAAAAGCCATCAATTAAACGTGAAGATCACCACAGATTTGTTGCACTCAATAATACTGGCCAACATCTGACTGAAGCAACTCTCAAAGGTGAGGCATTTCACTGCAGGGCACTTCAGCACACTGCACCAAGTCTTGGGATATCACTCAATGCTGGTGTCACTTCTCCCTGTGCCAGGAGCAGGAAGAAAGAGCTGCAAATAGAGGACAGAAGATGCAGCGTGGCATCAAAGCTAGCTTCTGCCTTTACTGTATCTACACACAGTAACTCCAGCCTTGAATTGAAGCACCTTGGAATTTCTACATTAAATGAGATTGGTTTGGCTCCCCCTGTACACAGTATTTTAAATAATTCATCGCATCCCAAATGTTTCTGCACAGTGCCTACACAGTTCTGTTCTGCAAGACTACAGCATTGTTTTTAACCTTTCAAGAGAGAAGTAATTTTATTTAAAGATTCCTTCTCCCACTGGTTATTTTTCTTCCTGATGGAAGTGAATATCAATTTTATTAAAAAGGAGGAGAGGAGCACCATGGATGGTTAAAAACTGATGTCATGTTTGAACTTATTTTGCCAGTTTTGCACCATCTCCAAACCATAACATTACACCCATTTTACAGATGGTGCTGGAATGAAGCCAGATTTGCCATCCATTTTGTTGCAAGATACAAGGAAACCTATTTACCTTCAGGGCTACACAACAGCACTGCACACTGAAAAGCAATATTAGGACTATTTCAGTTTCAGATGGAAGAAAAAAATACTGTTCACCACCTTCACCCAAGAAGAATTTTGAACACCACACTATCAAAACCAAGTGAATTAAAAGCAGCTTCTCTACAATCTAGAATGGGGCACAAGTCGTATCAATCCTCATTAACTTCTCACGACTACTTCCAGTGTCAGCACGTAGGAAAGGAGAACACATGAGTTCTGCTCTTCCACAATTAACATTATTTCAAGTATATTCAAGGCTTCCCTAAGCATTTTAAGATAAACCAGCATGGCAGACTGTTTCAGTTTTATCCCCTCTTTGCAAAAGGAAGTCACAGTATCCTTGGCTACAAACCTTCACTTCTGTAAGACTATGCAGATTTCCCTCAATAGATCTTATCTAACCTTCTTTTGATGTAGCCAGAAGAAATATGTCATTAGATGATGCACAGCATTTCTTGTTTCTACTAATCCAAGGTTATGCAGTACACAGCTTAAGGGATCAAAGAGATGAAAAGGTCACAAGCTAACAAAAGGAAAAAAATGCTAATTTTCTAAGACTGCTATCTATAGCCCTTCCTAATGATTATATGTTACTGCATCCATCCTATTGTCCAGACTTAAACACCAAAATGAAAAATACAGATTATTTTATTCCCTCTCCCCTTGTACAAACAGCCATAAAGAACAGGTTAATTATGACATGGGTGTGCATTAATATGCAAATTCAAAATAATGATAATGAATGGTATTGACAATCCTTGTATCTTATCATCAGCTTAGGACAAAAAAGCTCAGCAGTACTTATTAGGTGGTATAATGGGACAGCAGCAAAGATGATCAATACAAATCATCTCAAAACCACTACTCTGCATCTGGTGCCATCATTTTAGTCATTATGGGATAAAAATGCTTTTCAAATAAGCTAACATTTCCAGCAGATTGCATCTTTCTTGGTTGACCTTCAGCTACATCATTCCCACCCCCCTCACCACTGCAGGAAGAATCTACAGCAGAGCTAGAGACAAATCTCACAGCACCAGAGCTGTGCCTGCCACCACTGCTGACCCCTAAAGCCAGGAGGAAGACCAATGAATCTAACATTATTCATAACCTAGAGACATCTGCAAAGGTCAATAATACACACCTTCTTTCAGTCTAATGCCTTTCTTGCTACAGGATAGCATCTGCTTGATTTGACTTGTAAAAGACATAAATTGGAGCATCTGAAAGATGTAATTGTGGTTGTGATGATTCCCATTTTGCTGTGAAACTATCTAATAGAACAATACTATTACTAACTCATTATATCAGTTATATGCTTTATAACCTAATTGCATTGTTTCTAAGTTTGTGGTCTGATCTGTCCCTGGAAATGTAGTTTATTTTTCTGCACAAGAAAAAAATGATACCATGAATATATTTCAAAAGCAGATAGAACTCAAGTCATAATTATATTTAAGAGGAAACAGAAAGGACAGTGTGACTGAGACAAAAGAACACTGAGCACCATTTTACTAAAGCAATGCTGGGTGAGATCACTGGTCTGTTTTCTTCTTAACATGTTTCATCCACAGTTAAGCTTTACCTTTTAATAGTAAAGAGCATCTACAACGAAGAGCATTGAACGAATCATTGAACATGACCAGAGGGCAAAACGCAGTGCAAACACAGTGCACAATATACACGAAAAGCTGATGTGTGACCACACATCAATATATAGCCAAACCCTTCTTGCTGTACACTCTTCTCACCAGACTGTGAACCCTCAGGACACTCACAATATCTCTATGCAGGAGTTTGGGGTCAGGCTTTTTGTCTGCAGTTTCTAGATGGCTTGGTGGGGTTGCTTTGTTTGTTTGCTTGAGGTTTTGTTTTGCTGGGGTTTTTGTTTGGGTTTTTTTTCCCCTCTGAATCAAGTAGGGTAGCTGAAGAGTGTATATATGGCAATGGCCTGACTATAAAAAAAAGATGAGTTTTGTATTTCCCAGTGTTCTTAACCCATGTTAAGACAGAAAGTAGGATTCTATCATTATTACATTTCTAGGTGCACACCAGTGCTTTTAAAGACATCTCATAGTCCATGAGGACAGGGAGCAGTGCTGTTTTCACCAGCGCCTCCACATCCCACACTATCCCTGAAACATACACGGTGCAAACTGAATAAGGAAGAAACAGAAACCAATGAATACTCATTTCTAAGCAACTATTTCTCCACCACACGTGCCTCCTAATTTCACCACCCACAGAAACTGCATGTAAAGGGGAAAGGATATTTGAGCCATAGTATATAGTTTGAGCTACACATATAGTCAAACAAAGACAGTGATTCATGCCCAGGAGAAGTAGGAAGAACTTCGAAGAGGGAAATGAAAGAAAGTAACTCCTGGTTTAGGTCAAAAGAACATAACCCCTGGTTTAAGTCAGTCGGAGAGACTGACAGGATTGCCAGCTAAGAGACAAAACAGAAAAAAAATAGGGAACAGAAAAGATATAAAATAATTCATGAGCATTTTTTTCACTCAATCCTATCCCTTGCTCAACTCCACATACACTCAAAAAAGTCCTTAACATTCTATAGTCCTGCCAGGGAGTTGCTTTGAAAAGGTAAGATCTGGGACACATAAAAACAATCCCAATCACAGACAGTTAATTTGAGCTGATGATCAGCCCTATCGGTTTTTTGAAAGGAATGTACTAATGAACAGTGCTGTCCAATGACGTTTCCCAATTTCTTTCCCTACATTTAGTTCACAGTTAACTGAAAAACAAAATTACTTTGTTGCTCAAGCACAACTTTGCTCAGGCAAGTTTGCTCATTGCACCAATTTAAAACTTTCCCTCCATCTCAGCAAATATTCAATTCAAAAGCAAGGAACTGCACAAGAGGGAAAAACGTAACAATAAAATCCAGTCAAACAGCCCAAGTTTAAAGGCTACACTATACAAGCTGCTAGAAATTTTCAAAACTAAATTCCTGTCTTTTTAAGCTCCTTTTCCCCTAAAAAGTCCTTGTCACGTACATATTCCTTACACTTCTATTCCACATACATAATGCACCTGGTCTGCCTGGTAAAGAGAGATGACCAAGACAGATGAATTTTTATGCACGCAAAAATGTACCAACACTCTCAAGAACAATACCGACTGCATGACAAAAAAAGAGTGAAAACATTATAGTGAGCTTTTATTTAAAAAACCCCCACATGATATGTTTGTCTAAGCACATGGAGTTCCTTAAAGAGAGAAACCAGCTTTGACAGCTATAGCATGTTTTATGAATACAGCAAGGTTCTATTTTTTTTTTTTTTTTTAATCTGGGTTCATGCAAATAGCTCCATTCAGTTACCAATTTATTTAAAACTGATGAACCTCCAGGGAGCTGCAAAAACAGGAGAGCTTATTTTCTAGTCCATCAGTAGCATGAAAGTGTGATCTCTCTTAGTTCCACAAACAAATCTGGAGGGACAATGGTAAACAAAATTAATTAGGTCTAGCCCCTTAACTACAAATACCTCCCTTGGTAAATAGACATTAGAGGGAAGGCTGTCATAATTTCTCTTCGTTATTCAGTGTATATAAGGCAACAAGAACTTAAAAAAAAAAATCCATCATTCATAGGAATATTCACTGAATCAGCATATACTCTAGATTGAGAGAGACTTTTGGCAGCCATCTTGTCCAAGCTCTCGCACCATACAGGGCTAATTTGGAAGAAAGATCAGTTTGCTCCATTACCTCCATCAACCTAGACTGCTTAAGGGCTCCAAGAGCAAAGAAACCTGAGAAACCTCTTCCAGTGCTTATCTACATACACTGTGGAGACTTATTTGCCTTTTACGTAAACAGAATTTTCCTTCAAGGTCACGTGACTGTTGTCTGCCATTTCCACTAAAGGTGTCCAAGAAGTTCTATCTCCTCTAAATGCCCTCCTTTAGAGAGCTGAAGTCAGCAGTCACATCCCCCTTGGTCCTCTCATCTTCAGCTTGAGCCAATCCCATTTCCTCAGCCTCCCCCCGTGCACTCACACCTTTACCCCCAAACCACCTCAACATTCCTCTGCTGGACTCGCTCTTCTTCATAAACTCTTCTCCTGCACTGGGAAGCCCCACACTGGATGCAATTCCCCAGATGCAAGCTCCCAGGCACTGGCTAAAGGGAAACCACTGCTTCCCTTTACCTTCTGGCTGCCCTTTTCCTCAAATGGAACGCTATCTGGTTGGCCTTGACTGTCTCAAGAACACAGTACAATAATGTCCAAGATAATGCAACAATATTTAACTGAAAGTAGCCTGACAAAAGCTGAAAAAAAAAGAAAGAAAACTAGGAAAAAAATGCAATTGAAAGTGTCATTCACTGGTTTGTATCAAAAGAAAAATTAACATTGAACATATACATTGGAAAAAGAAAAAAATTAATTAATAAAAAGTTAATTTTCATACTAAATAATTATATACTTAATCACTATCCAATATGTAATGATAATTAGAGGTCAAAAAGAATTAAATACTCTTTAAACTTAATATTTCCTTATTTTTTGAAAAAATAATTATTTGGGCAATTAAAATAGCATTTTAGAATCATCCTATTTGGATTTATCCATTGTGTAGGAAAAACAAAAGAAAATGTTGTCTTTTTTTGTCTATTTTTCTTCAGTCTATATTAGCTGCACTAGATACATCCAGATCCTCCAAACAGACAGAGGATTAAGCTTTTGAAGAGACTGCCTGAGCAGCCTAAGCAACGGCACGCATGGAACCAGCATCCTGTTGCCCAAACAGACTTTACTCTGAAAGGCATCTGGCAACTCCATTTATGAGTCTGAGGATCAGCAATGAAACCTGACTGATGAACTGCACAAAAAAAGCTGAATACGCTCTTATAAACCCTTAAATCACAGCAGACTTAAATGTCATGAAACACAAAGTATTTCTGGCAAGGCATTTCCTTATAGACTCTCAGGACTAAGCCATCTGCTTACTCAAAAATCAATCCTGATGAAATTAAATGAAACAGGACAGTATTGCATGAGATCACAAGAATAGCACTTAGGTGTTGTAGAGCAGTGTTTTGCAAACGGTTGAGCTCAGGATGATGGGATTCAGTAGGAAAATTACAAATTTACCACCATCAGCAAGAACCTAAAATCACCATTTAGAGTACTGGCCCAGGAGAAAAATAAGATAAAAAGGAGAACTGGAAAAATCCTTTAAAGATGCTTTTTAGTAAGTGTCAGAGAGCAATTCTGCCAGCTTTACAGAAAATGAGAATCTGGCAAGATAATAAAGTAGTCTGTTTACTTATCTGGAAGTCACATGAATACGTACCAGTGGACTGACTTGGGATTTGATAGAGACAGCATGCTGCACCAGTGATTTTCTGGAATCTCAACACATCACAACAAACATGGTTATTCATACTAGAAGTTAGATTTTGCTCATAATGCTTAGAATATTAGCTTTGCAATACTGAAGTGTTGTGCTGCAGCAAAATTTATTCAGTAAATCAGACAAAAAGGATTTACCATGTCCTTCTGAAAACAAATGTTTCTAGCCATTTTTTGGTTCTGTTCAGTGTACAAAAATATAACATTTCTATCCCTTAGATGTAAATGATTTTGGACATTTGAGAGGATAAGACGTTGTACTACATGACAGTTGTAAATGCTATTCCCACATTTTGAAAGATCTGTATTCTCTCATTTAACATTTTTTTCATGAAACATGAAGTATCAAGCACTGATTCTGCTCTGAGGCTGCTTCTGGCTGAAAGCCCTGCTCAAACAGATATTCTGGTTCTTGCCTAATATTTTAAGTGATTTTAACAGACTTGTTTCAGACTAGAGAGATGGGAAGCAGTATCAGCTGAGCGTCTTTGACAACCTGCATTGTAAAGAACTAAAAACATATATTGTAATAAAAACCTTTACACATTTCATTACACTGTAAAACATTATAGGAGGTTCACTACTTCATACATATCATGTCTTCAACAGTAGTTCTTTAGTTTTCCCTTTCCTAGGTTTTTTTTTCGTTTTTCAGTTTTTGATGTGGCCTTGTTCATGTACGATTAAAAGTGAAGGCTAGTCAGCAACCAGAGAAATGTAGTTTACTCGAAAAAACAAGCAAAAAAACTCGTCAGTGCAGTGAGTGTGCTGCAGTGCCCACTTATGCAGCAATGCTGAATCTCATCACTAAGAGGTTCTCTTTAGTTTTTAAAGAAAGGCATACTGATCTTAAAAAACAGTCCAAAAAAAAAAAAAAAAAAAAAAAAAAAAAAAAAAAGAAAAGAAAATTAGATAGAAAACAGTTCAGCTGGTAACACCGGGCTTTTATTTGCTCCAATACAATAGCTGGTGTAGTTCAACACACATCACTTTCCCAGATCTTCAAAGTCTCCTCTTATTCCCAAGAATCACCCTAGTGAGGATACTGACCAGAGGTCTCCTGACCCAGCCAGGGCACATCCTCAAGCTTCCCAGAGCCTGTGTACCAGAGTGTCCAGGGCAGGAGTGGATGCCCCCAGCACACAGTCACTGCTCTGCCTCCAGCAGCAAAAGCTGCCTGGGGCCCAGGCAGGACAATCACGTATGCGACTCTCTGGAGCCCATCTGGAAGCAGCCCTCAGAGCAGCACTGATATTGGCCACTAAGCTGCCCACTCTACAGCTGTATATTAACAAGAGAAAAAAAAAAAAAACAAAGTGAATAAAATACTATGTTCTTCCTTCTCAGGATTCAATAGGATCATTGCATTGTGCATCATCACAGAAATGGAGAAACTGTTTGAAATAAAACAAAAAATAAATCAAAATATGCACAAGCAACAACACGACGCACATTACACAGAAGTGTTGCTTTGACAGTCTGACACTTTTCTATGGAAACCAGATTTTATGGATTTGTGTTTTGGCCATAAACAAACTGCAAATATCATCAGGCCTTTTAATAACCCAATGCTGTATGTGATTGGTTTGTTATCTGATGTACTAATTCTGCTGTAGAGAGTCAGACTGTAAAATCTTGCCCTCTAATTGAATGGTTTGGCTTCAATTACTATTGTCATTTCATCACTTGTGCTATAGATACTGCAACTCAAGTGTCAACTAAATAGAAACTCGCTGTACTTATAAGGTAGTCTGACTCCCCTGCTCCCTCTCCCCTCAGAAAGCTGATGAAGTGAACACTGAGGAGCACTTCAAGAGAAGTGGAGGAAAGACAATTTGGCTTTTCAGCTTTTCCAATGGCACAAGATGGTCCCTTTCTCTAGACCAAAATTTGACCTTCCTCTGGATGAGAGAATGGCAGGAAGAGCCCTTATAAGCACAACCCACTCCTAGACTCACTTCAAGCTCTTTTAAGATACCTGCCCCAAACACCAATATCCTTTAGTGGGGATGCAGAACTCATCCAAAACCCAGAGATGACAGATTATAACAGACAAATGTTCAAGAAACCAACTCACCTCTTTTTCACACTATAGAAAGAAAGATGAAAAGTGAAGTGATTGGGAATTATCACAACTGCAGAAATTATGCATTAGGCAAGGAAGCAAATCTATCTGTCTTCAGCTTTCTAGGAGCCACACATGCACAGACTGCAGGTCTTGATTAAAAACAAAAACTGATAAAATAGCAAAGTACTTAAGCAGAAGTGTTGTATAACCCTAGACTATATTTTTGTGCAGTAATTTAACACTTTTACATAAGGGATAATTGAGTGAATGATAGAAGTGTCTAGTGTAATACAGATCACAGGATGTCGTAGCATTACTTTCATGCCTTATATTGTGAATTTGTGTGCAAATACATATATTAATGATTTTACTCAAAGTCCTTTTGGGCTTTGACAGTGCTTCAGTTTAATATTTTCTAGCAGAACACGCAGACACAGCATACTTGCCTCCTCTTTGGTTTTTTTTTACACTAGGTATCCATAACATTTTTTTGACAAATAACCTTTTGCAGCAGATACTCCAAGAACAACTGTCTTGCATCTGTATATTACCTACTTCCAGAAAATAGCATCTGGGGATTTAGAAAACAGAAGCTTTTCCTCTTGTGGACTAGATTTTGACATTAAAAAGCCAATGCTGAGCCAGAAGTTTCCCTCACTCACACAAGTGCTAATTCCACCCTGCCACGCCTCAAACTTAGTTCACGGCAGTAAAGCTCAAGGTCACAATCAGACCCCCTCTACCACCAGCTAACCAGCAACTCATTGTTTAAATATACTCAGCATCCCTACACACTCAAATGCAGACAGGTGACCTTTTCCATCTCAAAAATACAAATTTGTGGCCACTCCCACACACTCCCATTTTCATGTGGCTCAGAACTGGTGAAAACATAACCAGCCTTACACTCTCCTTTATTTGACTTGCACTGCTACAGAAGCACCTGCCTCTTACTCTCTGTGTAGGTTGGAAGGAGATTTCTGGTTTACTTTTAAGGAAATAATAGCATGGCTATTTTTGTAGAGCATGTGTATAGCTGCTAGTTCAAAGTCACGTAACTAAACATAGTTTCTCAGCATAGTTGTCTTAATTGAGTGTGGGATCAAACCAACTTCAAATCAGTGTTTCAAGAACGACTTTAATTATTAATATTATTCTCATATAAGTGTCACTTGTCTGTAATAATGTATTTTAAGTGTCATGCCTACTGGAACTATTGTGTTACCTGTGCAGGATTCCCTGCACACATAAATCAATGAGATGTCACTTATTGAGAGGTGGCGCAGAAGAAACAGGAGAGCTTACACATGCAAACACACAAGATTATCTGAAATACGGGGTGGTAGTGGAATCACCTCATGCACACCCCTAAACAGAGAAGAATGCTTTCTCTGTAAAAGGTCTTTCTAAGTAATTTTATTACAAAATATTAACCTGAGCTCTTTCATGTTTTCATTCTGTGGAAAGGACTTCAAAGGAGCTCAAGTTTGCTATAAGGATGGGATAGAGGCCCTATCATACATCAACTTCAATGGCAGAGCTATACTGAAAATGAAGAATAGATTATTTCCTCTAGGTCAGTATAAACTATTCCTCCTTCACACTTTTAATATATGTAAACTAGGGGCTAAATAAAATATTGTGTCTCACTCCTTTGGTTCATGCAAGAATTAATCCTTTCAGAAAGCCAGCATCCTTCCAGTGGCTGCCTAGAAAACATGAGGAAGGACAACTGCACTGCACAGCTACCAGCACTCCCTTCCCACATCCCAG
The DNA here is from genome assembly GCA_013390045.1 of Picathartes gymnocephalus. NCBI lineage: Eukaryota > Metazoa > Chordata > Aves > Passeriformes > Picathartidae > Picathartes > Picathartes gymnocephalus. The sequence continues at coordinate 96,292 of WEKY01009640.1, read as the reverse complement.
CCAGACTCAGACTCAAACCAAGCCCCCTCCCTTTTTTTTTTAATTTCGAAATATGATCTCCTACCTTTCAGCAAAATGCCGTAACTTCCAGCTTCGAAGGCTTTCCAGGGGTCAGCAGGGGACAGACTCTTTCCTTTTGAACTATTGCCAAAGCATACTGCACATGCAATCAGAGAGAGATAAAAAAGGCGGGAAGAGAGCTGGAAGGGCAGACTGGGAGAAGCAGGATGCTCACTTACAGAATGGTAATCTTGACTCCAGCCTGATCCTCAGTGAGCATATAAATAATTTTCCTAACCACTTTAGGCAGTTTTATTTCCAAGTGGTACTGCAGGACTAAAATCTTCAGCCCAGAGCTGTAAATCCCATTACTAAAATCACAGTACGTTACGACTGCACAAACATTAATAAGGCTAATGCAATCACATAGCTCGATTTCTGAAACTGACTACATCTTCCACAGCAAAAATTTCCATTTAAAAAGTTCAAAGGGTTAAATAAGAAACGTGTAAGATGTCAGAGCCAAAGACACAATAAACAGCATACATACATATCTTAATAACAGCCTTCCCCACAGACCCAGGGAGTCACATCTGCACACAAAAGAAACAATATAAATGTCAACAGACTACTTCAGGAAAGAAATAAGCAGCAACACTGGAACCTAAATTCTTGTTACCTGAGTAACAAAGTACCATTATTTTTGCTTAATTTCACAGTGGATCAGATGCCTGGGGATGCTGAAGCCTATCCGACAGGCTCTGGCTTTCTCTGGTGTCTCCCAGGGCCAGTTATTCTCACATCCTTCACACTCCTTTGCCTAAAGCCTGGAGGCATTATTCCCTGTAAACAGTCATGCTGTTACCCAGCTTAGTAACCATTCCAAAGACAACAAAGTAATTCTGTCCTTCAAAACGCACTCTGGTTTCCTATCAGGTGTAAATCCCTACAAGATAATGCTCAGAGCCCTATTTCTGCATGTTAGTATTAGAGTCCAGAGAAAAAAGAACAAAAACACCAAAGCCTTTTTTCCTATTTTTTGTTCTTCTGCATGTTTGCTTTTTAAGCACATGTCAAATTCTTTGATACTCTTCTGTGAACACTGAAAAGAAAAAAGAATGCTGGTTCTATTTCCTGTATTTATGATGAAAACAATCCTCTTCTCAACGAATGTTTTAGACCACTTTATCAGGACTTTACAAGAAATAGTACATTTGCAGAGTGACTTCCATCCCAACGCCATTGATTTCACACACAGCAGAAAGGTGATGGGTGGACATGAAGTAATTTTAGTCACAAAATAGGGCATGATTTTCAAGAACCACTGATCTGCCATAAGCTGCCCAAAAAGGAAAAACCAAACATGTCTGTTTTGAAAAACTGGAAGACTATTAAAATATTTTCTAATAAACACCACATTAGAAGTTCAGAGCCATAAATGATGACTGTACAATGATTAGAAATTTGTTTTCAAAGACACATTATTAAGTACATGAATCAACTTTTTTTTTTTTGTTGTTACGATAATAGCAAGCTGAAAATGGTGAACTGTGTCAGATCATGAAAAAGCAAGGAAAGGTTTGTTTTTCTTATTTGGATAGGCTGCCAGGCCATCACCGAAGGCTTCTAGATGAGTAGGGGACCAGTGGACCAGGCACAACATGATTATATTAAAAAATGTGTATTTCATTTACATAGTCTTGTGTTACATCATCGACCTTCATAGCCTTTACATGGGCAATGCTTACTGACTCAGCAAGGCCACCACTTCAAAGCCCCCAAAATGTATCCAGAAATAGCTTTGATCCTCACCATAGCAAAACCAGGCAGATATGCAGGTTCACATCACTCATAGCAAATCCTATAATCCCTCCCTCCACCTTCCAGGCACAAGCTGCGGATGACAATTTGCAAAATCCCTCTGAACTTCTTGATAAATGTTGCCCTCCCTTGTCAAAAACTCAACTGTTCAAATAAATACCACAGGACAGTGCTGTAGCCATGTCTGCATCTTGCACCGACCCCAGAGGGAGGGACCAAACCAGTTACAATGACTTATAAACAGAAGCTGACAGCCCAACCGCTGACCACTGGGAACAAGGAGCCATCAGGGCAGAAGCACAGCATTTCAGGAGATTGCCCAGCTGACAGTTACAACTGATATTAGCAACTTTCTCCTGGAGAAATATGTCTCCTCCAAGTTCTATGGCCTCTACTTCCTTCCTGCAGTAGTCACAGGTTCAAACAGGAAAAACATCCTCCCTAGGAGGAAATTACCTTTTACAAGCATCCCTCCTCTCTTCCTCCTCCAACTATAAAAACAATATAGCAACAAAAACATCACAGTTCCTGCTCAGCTATCATCTCCGGTGTAGATGTGCTCTCCATAACCTTAAATGCCAGAAGACTCTGGGAACAAAGGGCTCCTTTTCCAGAGCTCTTCCTCTCATCCTGCCTCCCTTAACCCACAGAAAGCCAACATCACTGGAGGTGGCCACAAGCTGCCATCTCCTACATATCAGAACAAAACTAGACTCACCTTTCAGACTCACCTTTCAGTGATCACCAGCCTCCCACTTCCAGGACTATCATAAGCCTGTGCTAGCTATTATTTGGTTTATAGCTATTGTTGGTTTTAAACAGTGACTATGAGACTAACCCTTCTTTAGGGTTAGGAAGGACCTCCTGAATCTCAAGACATGGAAGATGCTCCCACCTTCCCTGAAGAAGTTTGAGGGCTGCTAGAGAACTCTCAGGTTATACTGTACTAAAGATGTCAAGAGCTGAATGCAAATAGCATTTTAAAGACAGTTTCCTGGCAAATACGGTGTGCCAGCCATCAAAAACAAATACGTATAAGAGAATGTCTGGTATAGCAAAGATGTAAATTTCTCATCTTTATTTGATCAGATTTGCACAGAAGCCAAATGGGACTCCTGACAAAATCTGGAGCCAGCACTTCAAAGAGATGGATACCAATGAGGGGAGGGATAACAGAGTAACTGGCAAACATCTCCCCAGCTTGAGTTGCATCTGCATCTCCATCCATCTCCATCTGTTACCAGCTGCAGCTGAGAAAGCTGCTGCTTTAGGAGCAGACCTTGGCTATACTAGGATAACCTTTGCTGTTAAGGAACCTGAGATGATTAACCAGAAGGGAAGAACATGGGCATTTCTCCTCTCTAGTCTCCCGACTCTAAACACTCCCTAATTCAACTATGGTTGTAGGCACACCCTTATTATGTGTCATTGCAAGCTCCAAAGGAAATCACTTTAACTCCAAACAGCCCAAAAAAACTGGAAGCACCACTGAATTAAAAAGTATTTGGGGGATCATAAAGGGGGAAAAATGTAAAGTCTTCATAATTTTTTTAGATACATTCTTAGCAAACTTTTAAAGCTAGTCATGTTCTAGTTCCTTCTTTTTTTATTTACTGTGTTAAAAAGACACAAAGTAGAATTCCCAGATGTATACCCAAGATACCGTAACAATTATCCTGTTTTTAATTCAATGTTTTAAGTATAAATTTTAAACAGAAGACTCTTCAAACCAAAACCACCATTTTATTTTATTAGCTACATGGTAGCTACTTTTTTTAACTTACTCCTTCATGGAGTAAGATATTCTCATAATAAAAAGAGAAGAGATGAGTAAAATTTACTATGCATATTTTCTCACAAGTTGTGTTGTTTACTATACCTCTCAAACAAAATCAGTAAATTTCAGCACTTAGAGTTATATGTTGATCAAGAAAGAAAATACTATACCCTCCTATTCAAGGTCAGGAAACATTTTATTAGCCCCAGACTTTTATTCCCAGCAGGAGAGAAGAAAAATGCAGCATGTGTTAATCAGACTGTAAGCACCTCCATATTACCAAAATATCAGCACAGTCACAGATGTCTCTTAAGTTTGATATAATTCAGAAGGAGTATTAGAGACTTGATCAGTTCTCATTTTGTTTAACTGAAACAATGAAATGAAGGGACAAAAGGGAACAGTTGTGTCTTTATACAACCTACAACCTCTAATGCTTAGATCTTAAAATCTGATGCAGAAGGAGAACACAGGAAGAATATCACTCCTCTAGATTAATTTTTAATATCAGTTGAGGTTTAAAGGTCTACATTCTTTTTGCTTCAATGTAATTCTCTTTCTATTACCATCAAAACCAGATTAAGTGAGTAGAAAAAAATTTCCCCTCTAGTAATTTTCAGGTATTGCCCCATGTAGCATAAAGTAAAGGGATATATATTTACACATAGCCAGAAGCTCAGGGTTTCATGAAAAAGGTTACCAGCTAAATAAATTCTCTTCCATAAGGTGTGATGCTTGCCAGAAACCCAGAGAATACACTGACTATAGATGAGAACAGAGTTTAAGGAGAGTAAAGTCAACATAACCTTCTCTTCCTGAAGTCTGGGAAAACAGAATGACTTCACAGCCTGCTTCAGAGTTAATCCTAGTTTGGACTTTTTCACACCAGTTACAGAGAAAAAGAAACTATGTAAATGCCAAAATGAAGAAAATCTCAGAACCAAACAGCCCAATCCCTTTCCAAGCAGCCTGAATTCTGGGTGCCTCTCCTGAAGAGACATTCAGAGTAACAGGCAGAGGAAGACACCTGCTTCTGAGAGCCTATTTGCAGATTCTCTTGCACACTGTGCAGACAAATACAAGCTACATTTCTGCACTCATATACAGTGGTAGGAGCTACCTAGCAATGGTAAGGAATAGGAATACCAGTAACAAATAGCACACTCTCTTCTTGCAGTAACTTCATTCTTTTAAGAGATTTAACTAATGGTTTAGAACTGTAGTACAGTAACACAGAAATCAAGACCAAGATCTAGATCTGGATGAAACCTGACTACCAAAACATTATGCGCAGGTGAAAGGTCACCAGTCAAAACTAAAGATCGTATCTCCCTAGTGTGAAGCAAAGGAGATGAAAATCCATGACTAATCCTCAGCTACTTCTCTTCACTGTTCTCAGTGTGTCGTGGAAAACCAATTAACCATCCATCAATACTGATAATGTGCTTTCGTTTATTCCCAAACTCTACCAGAGAAGTGTCCTTTGTTCCAAGCATACACCAAACAAGTTGGTAAGATCCTTTCTTACCCAGTACAAAATCAGAAGGGAAAAAAAAAAAATTAAAAGTGGAGGAGAGCAGGGAAGAAGAGAAAACAAAAGACACAGCACTGTACTGCCTTCTTCCTAACTACTTGTATGCACTCACCATTAACAGAGAAAACTTCAAATTATTCTTCTGTAATAACTTCAAATTCAGACAAAAAATAAAATGTTATAAATAAACAAATATGACTTGAAGCTTGAAGATTCATGATGGGACCTATGCAAACTGAAGGGGTAGCTGTATAACCATACAGGGAAAGTATGCTGTTATCCTTTGCAGATTAGCCACCAAGGAGTGTAGCATACTTCACTTCTGCTTTACATTCGGCTTATCCATGTGATTTATACATACGATAGCTATTCATTCTTTTAATGCCTTCGATAAAAGCCTAACCTAAGAATGTTAAACCCTACATGAACCATGACGTAGTTATTCATTATGTACTTTAATGCAGTGCGTACCGGAGCAGTCAGATAAATGAGTCTACAATCGTTTTTTGTACATTTTAAGTACAGCCTTATCTCCTCATTTGCTGGCTTCCTTGATAGGAACTTCTAACTATGACTAACATGCAGCGTACACAGTATCTTAAGTACCATATCCGTGAGAGGTGAGAAATTACATGCACCAGTTTAGAGTCAACAGCAACACCACTGCTTTACGAAATGGGACAAAACATTTAACAATTTTTGAAAAGCCAATGTTTCTTTTCCTTCTTGGAAGAAAAATAAATATTTGGACCTTCACAGTCTTAAATGGAAACATTCCTAAATTTCTTGCCAAGAATTTGCCTTCCCCTACAATTAGTATATGGTATGCCATACAGTTTTCTTTAGTTATTTCCTGATAGCATGTTATTTCTCCTCACCAAGAACGTTATTGTACTTAGTAAGGATAATTTCTAGCAGAGGACTGATACACTACACCCTACCAAAAAATTCCTAGCTAGGCACTTTCCAATCCTTCCACACTGAACAATGGCAATGTGATACACGGGCAAGGATTTGGCTTGACTATCAAAGCAAAATGCTGCAAGGTCTTATCCTCAAACATCAGAGTTCAGCAATTTCAAGATTAAGCACATAAATCTTTGATGTACCTTCCTTAACTAAAACTCACCACTTCATTTACAAGCTACCTTTGAAGCAAATGTGAAACTGTCCATTTACAAAACTGATTCTTGTGCTCACAGCTCAGAACAATCCACGGAAGCCTAGCTTGATGAAGAGTGTGATATAAATCTCTGCTGAAGAACTATGCAAGGCTTCCTGTATCAAGGAAGTTAACACATTTGTTTCTAAATAAATCTCATCATTATTAAGTTGCGTTCATATAGCTCTGTAAGATACTTTAAGGATAATTAACATTCTAGGATATCAGGCCTTCTTTTGGAAAAGGTTGTATTTTCCCTGAGTTCAGAACACAAATGGATTAGTTCACATGCAAATTGGATGCACTACTCACTGGCATAGTACAGATTCAATTTCAAATCAATCTTACATTACTGGTGGTGACAATACTGTCAAAATAACAGAACTCTATAAAAACATAATATGCAATAGATATATACCTAACACTTCACAAATCATGAATACATCATTTAACAATCTAGCAAAACAAAACAAAATGGGAAGATAATGCTACTATCACGTATCAAGGACACCAAGTCCTAAGTGATATAGAAGCAATTATCTTCAAGTAACTAAGTTGGGAACAACAGTCCCTCTAAAAATATTCCCTTTGTCTTTGGTCTTTAAGCACTCTTCTATACTGACAAAAAGATTAGAAGCATATCTGCAGGTCACCTGGAAGCATGAATTAGTATTTACAGACAAGATTTTCAATTAAGCTTTATTCCTACTGACAAAGGAATGACACTTCGATAGTAGAAACTGCTTTCACTGAGAAATTGGTTCTAATGTCAGGTAAAATAAAGGTTTTACTGATAAAGTGGTAAGAGTACTCAAGAGAGCATAGAAAATTGGGGATTTATGTGGAACAAGAAACACAGATGGAAATCACTTTTAACTCATTTATCCATGAATCCAACTCAATTATATGCTCTAAAAAAATTCTTTCACTATCAAATATTAAACAAAATTTCATAGAATATTTAAAAGCAGTCTCTCTAACTGTGAGGCAAGAAACGCATTTGATTTACAAATGTTAATGTAGTTATGGAGATGTCAAAACCTTCATCATGTCCTGCAAATAGTTCCATCCTTTTGGGAGTTTTATCTACTCAGTTTATTTCAAAATGTGCTTTTTCATCTCCTAATTGATTCTCTTCTGTCCCACCTCACCTCCAGGAGGCAGCAAGTAGGAATTGGGCTGATATCTTCCCCGCTAGCCAAGCACACTCCTGACAGCAGACAGCAGAGTGCAGCTGTAATTAAGGATGCCTTCAGACAGGAAAAAAAAAAAATACAAAGCAAAGGCAAGGCAAGAGGAGAAACCAGAAAGCCAGGCTGGCCTCCTAATCACTTGTTCAGATTCCTGATGCTGTGATGAAGATGCAGAGAGCAGAGCCACCAACATTTCTGACAACCTGGGCATCCACCCAACACACGTAACACAGATGCTACAGACAAGCTGAAGCCCAGTCGCGAAGTTTGAGACAGACTGTATTTCTAAGAGCATTCTTCATGCTGTCACTCACTATCAGTGCTCAACAATAAATCAAGAATATAAGTCATAATTACATTCTCTGCTACTTAATGAAGCAGCCACATGCAGCTTCCCTCCCTTCCCACCAACTGTGAAACTTAAAGGTTCAAGAGAAAGATGCATACATCAAAAAGGTCATTTTTTGTCTTATTCTGCAGCAACATGAGCATCATTAAGTTCAAGTGCACTCTTCATGCTATATGCCTCCTTCTCTACAGAAAACGAGCACTTAAATGACTTTGCCCATCTCCACTTCTTCTGCACTGCATATCCTCACCCTGTCTTCCCACGGAGAAAAAGCAGAGGCCCCACCACAAAACCCATTCCCTCATTATATCTTTGCTCTGCAGGAGAGCACGATGCTTTTGCCTAGTAAGAAACACAAGACAACAAGTTTCTTTACAAGAAACTGTTTCCATAAAAAAAGAACAAAGAACATATGGTACTCTGTAAGAATTCTCTTGTAGGGAACCATTTCATGGCACACTCATAGAATGCTGGAGCAACTGTACATTCACCTAAGCCACTAAAACCACCCTGTTTCCATTTCACTGTCAACAATGACTAATGGTAAGACTTCTTATCTGAACGAATAATCAAATTGCTTTAGGAGTCTCAGTTTTAAATTATCATACACCATTATATAAGCACAATGGCAAAACAGATGTTATCTAACTGGTAGAAGGATGCCCAAATCCTTTGAAGAGAGATTGTCCATTAACCATAAAATGAAGTAGGCCATGCAATTGCACAGCAGTGAAGTGGAAACAAAAAGATCACATTTATAGAGGAGATTGGTTAAATTACTAACCAAGAATACTAGCCGTGGTTTTAAAAACATTACTGGCGGCAACAGTATCACAACGCAGAAATGCATGCACAAGGCATGGCAATGTGCTTGAGAAGATCCCTGTGCTGCCAGCAGCATTCAGTTGTTCATGGCGGGATCAGACCAAAGGCTATTGAAATTCAGGAAACCAATATACTGCAGGTAAAGCATTATGGTTTAAAATGAAACAGTGCTCAGATGTATGTACTCCAGGCATTTATGTTTCCTTTTTCTTTTAGCTTGGCCAACACATCTTTTAAATAGCAATGATGATATCTTTAAAAATTATTAAGTTATCTCTGAATTGTTAAAAAAAAAAAAACTATGAGTGTGTCAGTTAACATTACAAGCACACTGACAGAGCTACTCCCAGCTTCGATACCAAGTATCAAACCAAGCCATTACAAAAGCAACTGTGGACTAAGACCTGCAATTAATTAAGCAATATGTATATATTCTGCAGTAAACTTCTGACGACAATTTTCTACATGCAAGAACACATGTGTAACAGCATACTGGAACTGCATCTGCACAGAACAGACTAGCCAGTTCAGTAATATCATCCTTGAAAATGGTATGTGCATTTGTAATTGTTTTTTGCCTCAGGCCATCTATCTGTGCTGCAGAATAAATAAAAACCAAGCACACCCAAAAGGCAGTAAGTGCAAGCCACACTGAATTTCAGTTCCCCTGAAGATGGGTGTTCAACACTTGGATCTTTATTCCTCTTCTGAACAGTAATGCAGTGATAATTCTTTCTTTTCCATGCAGCATTACTGAGACTCGTAGCTGTTGTGATAACACATGCTCGAGAAACAGCTGTATCTCAGGCAAAGAGACTTCCTAACAACTCACTTCACAATGTCTGATTGTTCTGATGCAATTCAATTTCTGCCACCGTGGTGGAGGAGATATGCCAGGCTTCTTAAACTGTTTAGAGAACACCAAGACTGAGGAGATTTAAGCATACAACTGAAAATTCTCAAGATGGGAACCTTGTCAATTAAGAACAAACTGTTACAGGCAATAAGCAGCTACGCACTTTCTACCCCACCCCATCACCATCAAAAATATCTGTGCTGCTGTTTCAGATTTAATGTACTTTTTTTCTGTCAGTCTTGAACTCTGTCATTTACAAATACTTAATTTTCACAAAGATACTACGAGGCACAAATTCCTTTTTCATTATAACTCAAGACTCAGCTTCCTAGTTCACTACTTGAAATAAAGACCAAAGCAAGACAACTTTAGAGTTTATTTGGCACATCTAACCCTCCAATTTCCCTCCCCCCCCCCTTTT
>WEKY01009640.1:59321-86317 GCA_013390045.1 Picathartes gymnocephalus | reverse complement strand
GCAACTATTTCAAAATTTAGCATGCAAGTTACATGGGCTCAATTCGATTCCTAGATCAGATTGTTAACCCTAGCCGTATGAAGGACTTTCAATCCTGGCTGCAGTATGAGGGATGTGAGCAACTCACAAGATTTTTGTCCCTAAACCTTGTAGATTTCAAGAAATGCAGGGTCAAATCTGAAAAACCCAAATCTTATCCTTCTGTCAAAAGGCCAACATCCCTCCACCATCCAACCAACTATCCTTCATGTATCTATCTTTACTGGGTCAGTGCCAGGTTGTCTCAAATGCCCCCAGGGAAGGTTGAGAAAGGGACTTAAAACGCCAGAAATGGTGAAAAAAAGCTTTGTAAGAAGCATACCTATTACCTCCAGCTGATCATATAGTGGTATCACTGAATAATTGCAGCAAAAGGCTTTCTGGGTCTGCTACAATCATGCAAATTCGGTTCAAAATGATTCACAAAGGAGTTACTAAACGAGTGCTGACAGCCTTGTTTGCTAAATTTCATCCAAGCATCTTTCTCCCAATCTTAAAAGTATGATAATTGCCAAAGCCTCTGGTATTTCCCCATGAAAAACAAATTAGGCTTTAATGAAATATGCAATCTCATTCCAACATACTGAGGCAGATTCAACCCTGCTTAATATTCCACAGCTAGCACCAAGCAGCTGCTGGAATCCAGGGTAGCTCTGGCAGACGAAGCACGCCCAGCAGTCGGTAGGCATTCGTCTGTCTCCTGCTCCATGTCAGGGATGCCAGGCATGAGGAATGCACATCTTCCATCGTGACAAAGCCACCTGTGCAACACCAGCAGTGGGCTACCAGCAACCAACGGGACTGCACTTACTGATGTATCCAGAGAGTCCTGAGTCTCACTGCTTAGATGTTTTTAATCGCTGCAATTTCATTTTGAATTTTTGATTCCCAAGGCCATCAACAAACATAGCAAGGTATTAATTAGGATACAGTACCATCATTTGAGGGAAATTAAATGAGACTAAAACTACAACAGGTGTACACAGGCAGCCTGCAGCAATCCTACACACTTACCTTGAAAAACGACATTTCAGTTGATTTCTGATGAAAGCTTATCCCATTTCACTTCTATGTCCTCCAGACTTTGAAGGGAAAAATCAAGGACACTTTTAAAGAGGCACAGATTACAAAAGAAGGGACTTTCACATTCTAGCCTTCAGCTACTAAAACTGGACTGAATTTCTGAGCTGCATTAGATGTGATAAGTTGATTTCCACAGAGTGAGGGCTTTCATGAGAAGTCATTACAAGTTTTTTCAAGATCAGGTGGTGATACCACTTCACATGCATGCCTGCTCCTTCCACTTTTTTTATAGTCTTAGAAACTAAATTATAGAAGCTAAATCTAGAGCACAATAAAGGACTCTGTACTTAATTTGTCTTCTAGTAAGGCAGTGCATTCCTAAACAACTTCTAGGTGCATTTTTCCAGAAAAAAGCCACAGTGCTTTAACAGGTAATGTAACACTTCACATTTTTATATGGAACTTTTGAAAACATACCATGGTGCCTGCAGTAGCAGAAGCAGCAACACAAAAACACAGAAAAACACTCTCCCCAGTGAGACCACAGTGGGAAAGCATATATTCCTAAAGGAGAATGCTGCTCTATCACATTTCCAAACAGCTTTGTAAAACGAAGCCAGAATTAGCTATTATCCAAACACTACTTACTTGCAGAGCACAGTGTATTTCCCACTCAGAGTGCTGCACCAAGGGGCAGAGAGGTCCCTGGTCTGACAATAGCCTGCTACCAGGTGGAAACAATTAAGGAAGGAAGCTCTCCTCCACTCTGCAAGTTATTTCCTAGCAATCCCCACTAAAGCTCATGCCACGACCTAGTTTAAGCACTTCACTTGCGTCATGTCTCCGTCTTCCTGAATGCCTAGGAAAAGACAACTCCATGAACTCTCCTTGTTTCTACAGAATATTTTGATTTCATTCCTTTGTCGTAATTGTAGCTGTTGTTCAAAATCACTCTGCCTTCTTCCTGCATCTGAAAGCTGAAATAAAGAACATCTTTTTTTGTTGTGAGTCAGTCTAATTCTGCTTACTAGCTATGTATTCACTTATAGCAGCTAAAACTTTAGCTCAGATATAATAGCACTAGGGTATTTTCTTGGATTTTTTTTTTAAACATAAAGAACAGGGGAAGGGAAGCAGGATAAAAGATGATACCACTGATTTTGTGATATTTTTCTAGTAATCCTGCTTAAAAAAGACTGCCATTTGTGTGCACAATAGATAAACAATAATGCTAGTATCTCTACCTTTTTATGTGATAGTTTTCTCATGTAGTATTACAGGCAAAGGAAGATTTTTAAAGCAAGGGTTAACATGATATATTCTGCATACTTTAGCCACACTATCTGGTCATCTTCAATATCTTTGTCATCTAAAGCAAGAAACCAGTATCCACTTCTTATCAACCAAGATGATTATTTCTAAACAATTGTTTATTCTATAAACAACCACACTCAAGTTAAAGAAGAGAATCCTATCATGCAAGTAGGAGAAGTAACTGTTGTAAGACATTTGACTTGAAATTCTAAACCATTATGAATGAAGACAGAGAAGGGGAGAATTCTCTCTGGTAATGAAATTCATTGAGCCTGCATGAGCTGTGTATCTTTGTTCCCTCTGAACAATATTCCTACCCCCATAACAACCTTTCACTTGACTTGAATATTTTAAGAAGATTAACTTCGACAAAATAAATCTTGCTTATACTGCTAGTATGACATCAGAAATGGGTTACACAGCTAGAGCTATCAGTATCAGACACCACTGTAGACTACCTACCCAAACACATACCAAGAACATGCAGAGCAGAAAAAAGTATATTTCAAGCTGCCTCCAGTTATGTTTCCTCTTTATTCAATTTAAAAAAGCATCACCATCTTTGTCAATATCAAAAGTAAGGAAGAATATCACTTCCTGTCTCTTTCTTGGAAACAAGTGGGGAAGAGGATGAGGATGCAGCATCATCATCTCACTGCAGATTAGTCACTCCTGAGTGTTTCACTGATGTTCTGAATTCGAAGAGGAAGGAAAAGTAGTCAGTATCTGAGTTAACATCACTTTACCATGAGCACAGATACCCAGTGCATGCACCAAAACTCTTAAGTCCAATGCCCTTAAACATGCAAAGGTAACTGCAACAGAGGGAGCAACCACCGTCTCTGTATCTTATTTCCTAAGTACATGGACCAAAGGAAAAAAGAAAGGGATGAAAATAACACTCCTCACTATGAAGAGATAAAGCAGGAACAAGGCAGTTACGAATGGCATGTGGGTAACAGCTCCTCCTCCCCGCAACCTACGAGGACCTATAACACCAAAGGACTTGTAAAAAGCAGCAGCAGGAAACGCAGCAGGGAGAACCCCAACACACTTAATCCTCGGTAAAGAGACCCTGGCTTACAGTCTGTGGAGCTTTTTACACCACCAGAGGGGCAGAGAGTACCTAATTACTTGCTATAATTACCAAAATCCATGAAATAAGTTGTCCATTCCTCTGTCACCTTGAGAAAAGAGGTTTGGAGGTTTTTTTAGGGAGGGAGGAGGTGTAAAAACATATTTTAATCCCATCAAAAAGATTAGTAAGAGTCCTTGAATTTTACATCATCCTCAAAAACTGAACAACCTTGTTCTGAAAATATGAAACATTAGCAAAACTGTCAGCCTCATAACATAATCATTGCTTTACTTCCTTGGCAACAAAGGAAACTTTTAATAGAAAGAGATTTAAAATACAGCGTGCACGTCCCTTTTCAGACTGCAACCTTTTCCAATAGACTCTAGTTACAATACATCTGCTGACTATCTCTTCTAGAAGGGATTTGTAAGGCCAAACAGGTCATATACAATTTAAGAGCTTACAACACCACTCGATTAAAAGTACATCACTCTGAAACTGGAGTTCACCCTGGTTCTTTCTACATACCTTTTCAGGAAAGAAACCAAAGAGTTAAGGACTTTAACTTAAGCAGAATTTGATTAAATGCATGAACAAAGCAAATGCATCCATGACTTCTGCTTACACACATCTGTGCTAGGGAAAATCCCATCCTGAAGCACAGGCACAAAATAAGTGTTCTCCATCTGTGCATTGCTGGTTTAAACTGACAATGTGCTTAGCCTGTTGTCTTGATAGGTAAAACAAATAAAAGAATAAACAGGGATTCTGCAAAAGGTTGATCTTGCAAATATATTGCCAACTATTAACAGAAGTACTGCAATAACTAAGCAAATCTCTTCAGGCTTTGCACTGTCAGTAACACTGCTCAGCAATCCAAAATAAAAACCACTACAAAGAAAAACTGAGTAAATATCAAAACTTGAAAATACCTAGAAAAGAGGAAAAAAAATATCTATTGGCTTCAAAGAAATATCTATTGGCTTCAAAGCACCTGCCAATAGGTCTGCCTGCATTACAGCTAGCAGTGCCCAGCTACATTGATGCAGACTCAGGTAAAGCTGCCTCACCAAAAGCACTTTTGTATCATTTGTTCCCAGGTAATTTTCAAAACTGTCCTTAAAAAAACAGGGAATCAAAAGTCAGTTCTTCCACAGTAAAGAAGAAAAATCTGAGGAAGATGGAAATGCAACACAATTGAAAAACCTAGACAAACTCAATACCCACATCAGAACAAAAAATACAAAACAAAAACCAAAACCAAAGACCTAAACAAAAGAAAAATATAAAACACCAAAATCTGTGAAACATCAGAGTGGAACCAAAAGTAAAGCTGTTGAGAAACTGCATTTTACAGAGGCTAAAAATACCTTCTTCCCCGTCGTACAATATCTCCTCAAACAGGAAGAACATACATGAATTTAGAAGGTTCAATATTTGGGCAATTCTCCTGGAGGCAAGAACACCACTAACTGGAACTGCTGAAAATTGCCCTGGATAAGAGACTGTAAATCTGCAAGACCCAGAGAGATGCACTGGACAGTGCAGTCAACCTTGACTAGACCCAGTAAAGAATGGCTAGAGGAGGATTTAAGTCCCCATCCAGCACTCACAGAGTGACTGTGTGGCACACTAGGAGTTACACACACAACATCACTTTTCAACATCATGAACTACAGTCAATACCTGAGAAAAGCCCTCTTCAAAATCAGGGGAAAATTAATTCAAACACTGAATTTGCATTTCTTTCTTTCCTACCACCTTTTTCAGATGGAAAAGGAAAGGGATAAAAGACAGACTCCACTTTCCAATACATAAATACATATTTCTTGCTTTGAAAGAAAGAACAGAACAGACACATTAGGTGTTTTTTTAATTAGGAAGCCACGAGGCACACAAAGGAACAAACAATCACAAAGGGCTCTGTTTTACTCTGGGTTTTTAAATGGTGATAGGACGGTATTCATAACATTTTGTGCAAAAAGCACTTAGGTACTATTTCTTCCAGGATGCACCAGTAGATCAGGCACCCCTAAGAAGGTTCCCATGCTCATGCCTGGGTTTTAGCTCTCAGGCAGCAAGAAGCAAGTGTGGCCCCAGACACACTTCAAGTGGGGACCTCGGGCTGCTGCTTTCACCCGCAGCTTCTCAGGTCAGCAGTGCCAGCAGCAGCACAAAGAAAAATGCTTCAAGATAGGCAACTTCAGAGTTGAAAACATCTTCAGACAGGAGTTTCTGATACCTCACAGAAGGGCCAAAGCCAAGCTTACACCAGCCACCTAATAACAAAGCCACAACCTAGACATTTTGATAGCAACAAGAACCAAAGAGGGAAGACACGTTTAATCTCATGACATCCCAAGACTTTGCAGAAATACATTTCAATCTTGTACACGTACCATTCAGCAGTTACACTGGGATTAATACTGCATAGAAGGGCCAAGGGCACACGAGTTATTGCAAAGTCCAGTTCCTCAAAGAAGGGTGTTTGCAGGCTGAAATAATAAGGCATAATCTTTCTATCACCCCTGTACATTTCTAGACACTGAAAAAGTTACTATTAAACAAAGTGATGTGGAAGCTGCAGAAAAGGCAATCTGCAATACCTATGCACTTGAAAAGGTCTCATGTACCACGTTCCAATGCTAAAACTATTGGATCTGCCTAGCTGAGTAGAACGTTATGTCAAAACAAAAAGAGAAAGTAGATTGCGCTAACAAAAGTTAAACCCAGATTAATTTATAATTAGAAGATTAACTTTTCACCTGTAGGAAAACAAATTATTTTAACAGAAAATGACGTACATAAAGTGGAGGCAGTTAATCCAAGCAGTATATGTTCAAACTGTCTATCAGTATTTATGGAATGATTTAATCACCTAGCCTTCTCACTGCCAGCCTCCTCACACTGCAGATTATACCTTAAGCCATTTCCAAAACAGTTCAGTGGGGATCCTTTATAGGAAAAGAACTGAATCAATGGCAGAGTATCCTTCCTGAGTACAGTCAGCTCACAAATGCATGCTGAAGCTAAAAATAATAACAGGAAAAGTTTTAAGAGACATGTTTTCAGGGACAGTGAGACATCATCTAAAATAAGGGATGTGTGTTCCACTGAGCCTCACAAATAATACCAAAGAGAGCCAACTCAGCAGCTCTGTATTTTTGATCTCCTGCTGCCTAGCACCCAGCTCCCTCCAAGATATCCACTGACAACAATTTTTGCATTGGATCACAAAACAGATAGCAGGTCTCAACCAAGTTTGAGTATAACCTCATCTACAAACACCCACTTTTTCCCTCTAGCTGTCACAAGCACGGATGCAATCACAGGGAACCGCTGCTATCACATCACTACTCCACACCTCACCCACAGGGGCACTGGGGACAGAGCTCATGCAGCTGGCATCAGTGGGGGACCAGCGATGGGGGGAGGACAGCCTGTCACTCATCCCTGGAAATCAAGTCAGGGATTTGATTTTGACTGTTCACTTAGCTGAAATAGGGCAATGGTACACAGGTTCAATGAGGATGATGTTGCTCTTATCTCCACCAGCTCAGCAGGGGACAAGGCCGGGTTTCTCGTGTTCCTGCAGCTTTGCTGAAGCCAGAGGAATCAAAGGGAAACTCTGACAGCTACTGCAGGATTATCCGAGCAAAGCAGGCAGGGGAGGAAAAGCCAAAATCTTTCAGTGAGGCCGACACATTACTTCTGCAGCAAACAACCTCGGAAACCAGCACATCCTCAGGACTGCAGATGCTCCAGATCTAAAGGGCGTCCTGACCCCTGACAAGGGGAAGACTCTCACAGACCTGCCCTGCTGGCAAAGGTGTCCTAGAGTGTGTACTGCAGCTCGTAAGCAAAACTGATGAGTAGAGCACAATGGTTTCCTATTATTCTTCTATTTTATGATCTCACAGTAAGATCATAAACTTCATGTAATATAGAAGAACTTCATGTAACATAGAAGAGACACCATTACCTGTATTCACCAACATCAATCTTGACACTCATCCTGACCAAATACTTACAAAAGTGAGAGGCAGCAGGCTACATGAATTATAAAAATCAACAAAAATATCAGGTTTAGAGAAGAGAGTAATGACATTTAAAGAATCCAGCCCATCACTGAAGATACTTTCCTGCAAGACAAGACATGTACAAGCTCCAAGCATGTTTGTCCTTGGCCCACAGGAGGTATGATATAAGTGAGGTAGGAAAGAATAAGCGAACGCAGACAAAGTAAATGACAATAAAAAAGATAATTTTAAAAAAAACAAACAACATCACAAAAACCAGGAGACAGAACAAATTTAATATTGACTTGTGAGAAGATTAGTTGAGCTTGTATCACTTGCATAGTTCATGGTCTGTGGTGATATGAAATTGCTTTTATTCACAACATTTTTTTCTGATAGGGTTTGGATTTTGTTTGATATTGAAAACGAACTTTCCTAAAGATAAAAAAAACCAAAAATCCCCAATACACAGAAGTAATGTTAAAACAAAAGGGAAAAAAAATTGCAAACTATTACTGAAAAATATGCATATAATTATTTACCTAGATAAAGCTATAGGCTGGTCTTTGTTAAAGATGCAAATTTTATTCAGCTAATCAACGGATGAGTGCAACTTCAAATGTAACACTCTGAAGGCTCACATCATCACCTCAGGCAAATTGACAGACTAGCTGGTGGCACTGCCAATGATTCCAAGCTTAAAACCAAAGTAAATATTTATTAACATTAACCACTTCATTTTGATTCAATGATTTAAGAAATATAACTACCTTCAGGAAATACTAAATCCCTTTTTCTCCTAGACATAGTTACAGTGAAAGAGGAAAACAGAATTTTCCAAAAGCTTTCTGAAACATAAAGGGAAAATTATGAGTGTGTGATCTGAATACATTACCAAAAAAAAAAGTACAGCAATCCTTTATTAAACACAATTAATTTTAATTGTAATAGTCAATCCTTTAATTATGGTTGATGAGAAACATTGCAAACAATTTGCTTTCCCCACAACAATGCTCCAGGTACAGATTTTCATTACCTCATCGATACCCACAACATGAAGTAACCAGAAATAAAACACGAGCAAAATCTCTGAGATTTTAATGTTCTTGAAAAAATAAGACAGCCATACCAATGTTTAGGTTTATATAAGCAATCCTACTAAGTAAAATAAAAAATGGGCAGGGGTAGATAGGAAGTATGTTGGTTTTGAGTGGGAATAGGGGCTTGAACAACAAGCTTTTTAGGGCTGGGACAGCTTCTATTTCTATAGTCTCTTAAATAGCAAGGATGCAACTCTAGAAGGATCAGACTGCTTCAGAACTCATGTAATGATAATAAATTAAAAATTATATAGATTATACTTCTGAACCACCCATATTGCAGATAAGCCATTTATTGACTAAGTCCAGTCCTGGTCTCTGTCTCAGTTTTTTGACTACATATGCCCTGAAGACAGAGCTACAACTCCAGCATATGCCAGAAATATAATTCAGATTAACACTGAAGCACACAAACAATGCTGTTTCAGCTCAGACTCTGAATATATTTAGATCTCGGAGGAACTCAAGAGTTTGCACTGCCCATATGTCACCCTGAGTGATTTCCTGGTTTTAGTCCTTTCTTAGGCTGGACAGAGATTGCAGTTGTTCCACATATTTATAGTGTCCAAAACTCCAACTTAATAATCTTGAAAATAGAATATTATTGCCACATGAACTTGAGATAGTTAACCAAAACAAGTGATAAAGTCATTATGGAAAGTACTAGTATTCCTGAATGCTCACTATAGATAAATTATTTTGTTATACTTCTACATACAATAGGTCTCGTTATTGCCTTCTGAATTTTGCCATTACCTACCTAACACTTGAATTGTTTGCATAGCATTACCTTGACGAACAGCTTTGGTGGGAGCAGCACTTCCAGGGTAGAAGAAAACTTTCTCTGCAGTTGCTACTGGCTCACCTGTGCGCGCACACTGCTCCCACACCACACCACCACATGCAGACCAGTTCTGCCACTAAGTACAAAGCCCATCTCACCACACACAGAATAGAGATGCACTATAAGAAATGCTGTATCAGCTAAAGGTGAACACATGCCATAGACATTAGCACTTCTAAAGCATTCCTATTACCTAAAAAAGTGGTATATTAAAAAAAATGGCAACAACATGAAAATCTCAGTATTTTCTTTCTAGTTTAGGATGAGAGAGGGAGATATACAAACAAGCTAATGGGGATAGGGAATATTATCACTAT
Source organism: Picathartes gymnocephalus (assembly GCA_013390045.1). Classification (NCBI taxonomy): domain Eukaryota; kingdom Metazoa; phylum Chordata; class Aves; order Passeriformes; family Picathartidae; genus Picathartes; species Picathartes gymnocephalus. Next base: position 76,583 of record WEKY01009640.1, on the reverse strand, counting down.
TCTATTTTTCATGGTAAATTGATAGGTCTAATCATATAACGCATTTCTACCAAGATCATGCCAGCATTAAATATCCAGCAGTTTACAGGGAACTATAAGAAAATTTATAAAGCTTCACCCATTGCTCTTGAGAGCATTCACCAAACGTTTCAGTAAAACTCCACACTGAGCTGGTCTCTGAATATATCAGTTGTGGTTACATTTCTAGTTTGAGACCACAAGTCTTGGAAGACTGGGAGTATAATGTGTCTTTACAAATAATTTCTTTAATGTAAAAGTTAAGTTTTCCTTTGTCCTTGAAGCTAAGACATGGTAGGAAAGAAGAGTAAGTCCAAAAAGAAAGAGAAAAGCCTTTCTACCTGGAATTAAAAATGTGTGTCTTCTATAACAATAACCTAAGCACACAGGAAAAGAATACTTGTTTAATTCGTAACATTTAATCTAATAACAGGGTAATAAATGAATCCACATGCTGTGCAGTGCTACGTTTGACACTCACAGTCAGTTCTCATGTTGAGATGGATTTGAAAACTTCTTCAGTACAAAGTATTCAAAGTACAAGGCACAGGGCAACTGTTTCATAGCTTTGTATCAACTGTTTCTTCACACACATAGCCCTAAAAATACCCTTGTCTCTGATGACAGTTCAGCTTGGATTTCCATCCAAACCACTATTGTCAAGACAAGGTTAAAGCCTCACGCTTCATTAGCCACACAGCAGCCTTGGCAAGAGCCAGCTCAAAGCAGCAGTGCTCTGCATCATCACCATCTGTCCCAAACCAGGAATTAGTGTGAGGAACAGCCAAACAAGGCAGTCACAAAACTGTAGCTTCTGTAGCAATCTAGCTCTTGCACAGCATCAGCTAAGTCTTTGTCTTCAGTCACATGGTTTTATCCATTTTCCTTTCCCAAACAATTTATCTCTTTTTTAGGCCATACTGTGTCTTTCTTCTTGAATGTATTAAGTAAGTCATTGTTCATTTCTCCTCCTTTGGTTCCAGCATCTGTTTTCCGTATATGTCTTGATAGTTTTCCATTGTAGGAAATGTAAGAGGAGAAAACCACCCAGGGAGACAGAGAGGTTAGAAGAGCAAGCTGAAAACCTATGAAAGGCAGGAGTGAAATCCCCAAAGACCTCTGTGGACAGGCTTCCCTGCTACCCTCTGACCAGACTATCTGCACTGACTGCTTACCCTCACTTACCCTCCTAACAGTTATTCCTTCAGACTTGCTGACCATGCTGATGGTGTGATCGATCCTAGGTTTGTTCCCATCAAGCAAACAGGCTTAAGCAGTTTGACTCAGCCTGGCTTGCTACAACAAGAATAGCTGAGATTGCCAAAGCCTCGGGATAATGTCTCTCAGCAAAGGCAGCAGCAGCATTCACACTCTTGAGTGCAATTCTTCTCAGAGCTTGTGTACTGGATTTGTATCTTCTGCATCTCACACACTTAAGAGCCAAGAGGTATATATCTTACTTCACCCTTCTCTTGTTATGTCTTCTGCCTTGTCTCTTCCTTTCTCCAGACCTTCCCTATTTGACACCATAATGTTTAGATGGCTCTTGTACCTGCAAACACCACTTGGTCTCTAAGACACAGGAGCACTATGCATACACTGCCTCTTTTCCATGCATTGCTCTTCTCATACCTCAGTCCAAAAATCCTCGGAGCAGAAAATCTCTTCTCAAGATGCTCCTGAAAGCATCCTAAGGTATTGCTCCCTACACAGTTGGATAAAGTAACTGAAGTGAATGAAATTGCATCAGTATCTCATCAAACTGAAACAGAAACGCTTTAAGCCTTTACAGAAAAAAAAAAAAAAAATCAACAAAGACTGAGGAACAAGTACGGAAGTATTTGCCCCAGCCATCTGTGCACACAATGGCCAAAGAGCTTGGGACCAGCGTCCAACCTTCCACCGCCTTGCTGCTTTACTTCTCTTCCTTCTTGCCCACCACATCAACCCTTCCCTCTCTATTCCCCAACAACAGCTGGATTGCACAATCAACAGGACAACGCAGCTGGGATGTTCTTCTCCGTTCTCCCAACACATAAGCACTATTAGTCTCCAGCTTGGGGAAGAGACAAGGTTCTACACCTACCTGAGAGGAGAGAGAGAGCAAAGACAGAAGGAAACTTTGCAGCCTGAATCTGACCTCACCTAGGAGGTCATGTTCCTCCCATCACTGGCATTTAAAGTCATCCACAGAGAAAAACAGCCTGAGCATACCAAAATGAGGTCACTCAAAACAATGAAGAGTAGCTATTATTTTCTTAAGACCTCAGCATTTCTCCCTTTATGCAAGTTCATTGTACAATAGAGCAGGTTGAGTTTAAATGAGAATTAGGCTGCAGCTTTTTAGCATGCCCCAGGTAAAACAAGTGAGGACGCACAAAGGGCACCTGATAACAACACTATCTGCACACGCACTATTGTGTAACTATTTCCATAGCCACAAAGGACTGTCAAGCTGCCGTAAGACTTCATGCTAATTGCTTTGTGTGTGTTATGAAATGTAAATTAGAACTCCCTCAAAAACCTGGAAAACTGCACTTATCTAAATCTCACAGGATTATAAGAGGGCAGTCATTCAATAATATTTCTCACCAAGAAACGTGAAACTAGGCTCTGCAAAGATGCTCTGCACAAAGAGAGGTAGATCTGTTAGTGTATATAACAGTTGTTTTGCTGCACGTGCAGCTCCAAATCAAATTTGCAAACTGGTGAAACATCTGGAAGGGAGAGCCTCAGATGCTGAGAGCCGTCACAATTATGGTAATACCCACAGCGTTTCTTTATCAAGTGCAATGTAAAATTAAGTGGTTAATATACATGATGATTAAAACAGTTGACACAATTATCAAATGTTGCATGACTCCTACGACTGAAAGGACAAGGTAATTTCTATTTTACCTTCCCTCTTCCAAAAGAAAGTCTCCTGCTACTAAGTTCTGAATAATGATACTTGCATGTATTTTTGCCAAAAAATATAAAATAAAAACATATTACAAACACATCCCATAAACATTTTCACTGCTTCATTACTGAGGACCAACCAAGCATTTTACGAATTGTAGTTATTTATGATGTTTTATATACTGCATTTGTTTATGCACAAAATGGTCCCCTACTTCCTCACTGTGGCTCTTCGTCGTTCAGCAGCAAGACAGGTCAGACTTCAAACTGAGTCGCAAGGGTCTTATTCTTGTAGCCTTGCAGGGCCTCTATCCTGCAAACACTCAGCCATGTGTTTAACTTTATGTATACAAGTAGTCTCACTGAACTCATTCATTAAATTCTAGCCTTATTTAAATTGCCACAGGTTTTACCATTGATTCCATTTAGACCCAGATTTCATCTAATGGGACTATTTACATCTGAAAAGCTGAACACATGTCCGAGTGTTTGTAAAACTGAAGTCCCAACAGCAAAGCCAAGGCGTACACTGCCATTTTATCTCTTAGCAGCACATCAGACCTACAAAATTATTTGCTTTTGTTTTGATTTTACCTAAGTTAGGACAAAATAAACAGATCATCACTAAAGCAGATTATTAGGTTATATTTATCCTTTTTGAATATTACTAGAGCAGGTTATCCTCTCCAATCTGCAGGAAATAGTTAATGCATAAATGTCTATGCACAAGCACTGACTTTGCTTAGCAGAAGAGTTCACTTGTTCATTTGTACTTCAAAAAAGAATAAATTTTAGGCAGCTACAAGAAAAATAGATTAGTAAGATGTAGTCTTCTTTAATTAGAACAACAGCAACATTCGACCAATCTAAAATGAATTCAAATACATCAAGGTTTAGTCAGTTTCTGAAGCAACACCTGAAATACAATCTCTGCATTTGCTTCCTCATTTAGTTGTATTTTAAAACATGGATAGTTTAAGCTGAACCAAGGAGCTAACTTCTAAACTTCAACAGAAAAAAAGATGGACACACAAATATTGCAAAGTCAAAAGAGATCCTTTGGTGCAGAAAGTAAAACTTGAGCAGTTCCTGATGCAATTCAGAACAATGACTAAAGAAATGAGGATTCTCTAAAAACAAAACAAAACAAAACCAAAAAACAAAAACAAAAAAAAAAAAAAAAAAAAAAAAGAAAATTCTAAAAAAAAAAAAAAAAAAAAAAAAAAAAAAAAAAAAAAAAAAAAAAAAAAAAAAAAAAAAAAAAAAAAACCACACACAAAAAAAAACCACACACACACAAAAAAAAAAGCCTTGCTTTTTCTGATTACCATACTGCTTACTATATTTATAAGCTCAGAAACTCCCAAGGGCATAACTGGATAATAATTTAATCACTCTGTTGGAAGAGTCACTGATTGGAGGGTCCATCCCTTCACTTATTCCATGACCTGTGCTGCTGGTGCAGACATAAGACAGCATGCAAGTACAGATGGGATGAAAAATTGTCTTTTAATTGTGTGTACATATATATAGTTGTATGTGCAAACAAGTAGGCATATTAAATGCAACCATTCTGCTATGAAAAGGGTTCTTTTGCATTTTACAACACAAAAAACAGCATAAGTGCTTCCTTGAGCACTTATTTTACAAAGGTGCTCACTTACTCTTGGCAAAGGACTAACTGGTACAATTACAGATTCATGCTTAGAATTATCACAGTATCCACTCTTCCTTAACAGGACCTTTCTCTGCTACTTCACGCACTTTATATAGGATTTCAGTCCAAGAAAAATGAGGATGGAAAACAAATACTCTCCACTAATACAGCATACAGCATCATATAAAGTATAACATTGTACATTTCTATACTCTACACACAGATGTCTCCCCACAATTTCTTATCTTGAAAGAAGTATGCAAAATAAAGTGCTCACAGTGCCCTTGTTCAAGCAGAAGCCTTCAGCCATCACTCCCATTATGCTATACAAAGAACAGATGTCCTTCAGGTCCTTGCCCACACTAAGGCCCAGTGCAATTTGTATTTTGAAGCAGAATTGTTTCAGTTACACTAGACAAGCTGGAAAAAAAATTGATAAATTATTTCTATCACACTCATTACTGAAAATTCTCATCCACATTACTTATATTTTTCCTTAAATATTTACTCAGAAAAACTGAAGAACATGCACTAATAAAACAACTCTTTATTCTAGAATCCTGTAATCTTTCTCATACTTACGTTTACCTGTGTCTTAGTTCTTTATTTTTATGCTTTAGAGTCATTTTACTTATCCAGAAAACAGTACCCTAACATTAGGATCCAGTAGTAAGAAACTGAGGTTTAAATCTTTCTGCTGTAAAATAAACTCCTGTGCTTTTTTTCACATCATTAACAATTAGCAAGCATAGCGTGAACACAAACTGAGACCCCCTGCCTAAAATAAGCTACAACACAGAGAACCTCAACAAAATGTACAAATTTCAGTCTGCAAATGTTCAGAACAAACCAAGCACACAGCCAAATTGGTAGATTGAAATATCACACATGGCATGTGTTTCTGGAAACTGTGCCTAACAAGGTGGTACCTTGCTCCAAGCTACTGCATCAGAGCCTTTCAAGACACGTATGATACTCATCACCATGGTACCCGCAGATCCGCACTATCCAAATTTCCAGCTTAGAGAAGCCTTCTTCTCCAGTGCTATCACCAAACAGCACCAAGATCTAGAGCTACAAAGAGCAGCAAACCCTTTTTCCTGCAAAACTAGTTTATTTCCATACACATCAAGTCAACAGCTCAGAATTTCAATAGGGTTAACACTTATCTTAGTGATATACAGACAAAACACTACACGTATTCCTATACAGTCAGTATTTTTATCATTTTTGCAAAGTAAAATGCAAAATATTAATAGTTATTAGTATTGCAAGCTGGCAGACTAGGTATGTGGCATGCAAATAGGTGAATGTCAATATTCCTTAAGGCCTTTCTGCTTTGTGGGATCCTTTCCTCACATCACCCTCGCCCAGCCCCTAAATGAGGTGGCCTTCAAGTCTTCTGGGACACAATTGTTTATATTGATTGAAAATGAAACATTTAGGGAAAAAAAATGGAAGAAAGAGCTGACTATCCCCTAGAGAAGAACAGTTTCCTGAAAATTCTTACAGGTTTACTGTAGTTTAGTAGATCAGTTTTGTAAACATATAAACATCGCCTTTTTCATTAATATCCTATTTTCTTTTGTCATGTCCTACAAGCAGGCTCTAAATTCCAGAAGATCAACTAGCGTCCTTGCTCACAGGGCATTCAACCCTTCCTTCGCTGTTAACCTTGTACCAGTCAGGCATGAAACTCCAGCTACTCAACTCCATCAGGGTAATCCCGGGTTCTGCTCACAACACATACAAACCTACTAATTCAACAAGAAACAAAACAGATCTAATGAGACTTTCACAAAATTGCAGCTTTTGGGAGGGACCTCTGGAGGTTATCTAATCCAAGACCCACCCCACTCAATCCAAATAAAGCAGGTTCACCTGGAACAGATTGCACAGGATTGTGTCCAGGTAGGTTTTAATTATCTCCAGAGAAGGAGACTCTCCACAACTCTTCTTGTCTTTTAATTAAACCAAGTACACTGCTACAGCAAAACACACTCCACAGAAACCAAAACTGCTCTGGCTAAGCAGCATCTAGACACCTCTCAGTTCTTGGGGAAAGCATACAAAACAAGTTCCTTTCCTTAGGCCCAAGCCATCGTTTCAAAATAGCCAGACACTCTCATGAAGGCTTGAACCACACAGAACCATCAAGCACAACAGACCACCAAAGATGTGGCTTCAGCTGCCACAAGTTTGCCATCATGAGCAGGAAAAGGGGGGAAAGAAGCAAAGCAGCAAAAGATGTAGTGACTTGAGCATCACTCGGGGCCTATCCTGAGACACGGCCCCAGGCTCACTCAGGTGGAGCAGGCACCCATCTGAGGCTTCATCTGCCAGCCATACTCCGTAAGCCACACCACCACAACCATCTCCACAGCGGGAGCAGCTTCCAACAGCCAGGCAGAGCAGGAATGTGCCTGGCAGCAAACAGCAGCACAGACAGAACTCCAGGTGATCCAGCTTGGGCTTGGCTTTTTTACCATGAGCGCAACAACGTGAGGAACCATTTTCTTTGTGGCCTTTCCCCGTCCTTAAGTCTTTCATCTTCTGGATAAAAGTGTATTTTGAGAACTCTCCAGAAGCGTGAAGTTTATTAAAGAGAAACACTAACATTTTTAACAAGCTAAGTGATTTACATGCAAGAGATGAGTAATGTACTGTGAAATGGAATAGAACATATAACTACATCTTTTCACAAAAATAGAAAATTTATTCAAGTACACTGGTGTTACAAAGAAGCTATACAGAACTGTGCTACAAAATAAGAGCTACTAGACACAAAAATGCCATTTGATTAAATTTTTTCATTATGCTTTTAGTACTTTTTCTTTCACCAGGCTTTATTTATACAGCCATGCAGCATTTAAATTATTTTTTTGGCACTGGAACCTTAATTCAGATCAAAGTGATTTAAAAAGCCTAGGTTTTCTTCTCCTTTAATTATAAAAATGTAAGACATCTGAAGTTTAATTACAAATAATTGGTTAAAAAAGGAAACCTTTATTCTGCAACTAATGTTTGTTTTGCCAGAGCAATCCTCTTTTCTTAAAAAATAATAAACCAAAAAANNNAAACCTTTTTTTAAAAAAAAAAAAAAAAAAAAAAAAAAAAAAAAAAAAAAAACCAACCAATCCCCACAAACAAAACAACTTTTAACAGTTTCCTCAAGAAAAACTGAAACTGTTTGAAGAATATCAAAACATACACCAAAAATTCATGGAATTTATTACAAGGAAATTCTTGTTATAATTCAAGATTTTGCAGTAAGGAAATACATAGATAGAAGCATACCATATCTAGAACTGTACAGTGTTTCTTTTTGGCAAGGGAGCTGGAAGGAGGCCTGGAAAGCCCAAGAATGGACAGCAGAATGGGAGCAACCTTGCTAGAGACTCGCAAACCAAGCTCCAGAAATTATTTCAGAGAGTTGCCCAAGATAATTCACCAACTAAATACTGGCACCAACAAGGTCAGATGGGCCAATACAGAAAGGCTTAATCCAGGATATAAATATTCTTCTCATTTTAGTTGCATTTAGAGTGCTGATGTATAACACACAAAATAATTCTTGTTAAGATCCTGCCTCAAATGTTACTCTAATTTCTTCATCTTCTGATTAAAATATTAAAACAATCAACACTGTTACCACACTAAGTAGTAATATCAAATAAATACAATATCAATACAAGAGAAGGCATGACAGCACTTTGATCATCACATAACTGTTGGAAATAAGAGGACAAAACAAGGCACAGCGTTTCTTCAAATTTCTTTTTATTTTTAAAAAAGCATATGAAGCATGAAAAAAAATATAGAGCAGAAGGTTCATAACCTACAGAACAACCACTACAAGTTCTACTCGAGTACTCACACTTGACACAATATGGGCTCCTACTTCAGTAAAGGAAATCCACAGTGTTATTTGGAAAAAGAGAATTTAGGAAAGTTACTCTAATGGCCAGAAGTGACTGCAGGCATCTCATCTGAATTTCCGACTGGACCTAATCCTCTTCTCAAAGTAGCCCAGTACAAGTCCCCTCAAACAGAAGAGCCAGCCAAACACAACTGATTCTGACCCAGGAAAGCTGACAGGCTGTGAAATGAAACCAAGAATATTCCAATGTTTCCAAAGTGCTACAATATCACAAAGACTAAAAATACCAACAGGATCAGTCTGCAGAGGAGAAACTACTAAACAGCTGTTGGGGGGCTCCTGCCTTCCTCAGCACATACCTGTCCTTCAAACCAGGACAACAGCCTATAAAGGCACAAACATTAGGCGCTTCAAAAGGAAAATTTTTAAGTGTATTATTTAATGTGCTGCTTTGCACATTGGGCAGCAAGATCCTCCCATGTCTTTTCAAAGGTCCACCACTGAAAACACACTCTGAAAACAATATCAAAGTATACACACACACAAAAGACTTGGAGAAACTGAAGTTAAAGTCACAGAAGTGGCAGACTTTTGAAATTAACTCCCACTTCAAGACTTCATGTGAGAGACCTGAAACAAATCAGTCACTTGCAAAAAAAGAAAAAAAATCAAATTATCTTGTATTAAGAATTCCAGTTCTCCCCAGTTTGCCTCCAAGATGTTGGTTATTACTTTATAATCCAATTAATTGCATGTTTCAATGTCTACTAAAACCTGTCAAGTGTATAGGCATTAATATAGTATAGGATTTTAATTTGACAGCTCACAACTTCACTTACAGCATGCTGAACCCCAAGCATGCTACAAAACACCTCTGGGAAACACCCTGGGGTAAAATGCAGGCACAGGAATTACCACAACATACTCTGTTCCAAAACCAGCCACACACTGAATATTTACAGTTTAAATGACAATGGGACAGACCTCCTCTGCCTACCTCCTAAAGGCAACTTCAGCACACCAATCTTTTCTACACACAAGCTGGTTTCCTCCTGAAGTCTTTCATCTCCTGTTGGAATCTGAATGAAGACATATCAAGGGGCTCTTTGATAAAAGCAAACAGTTTCCTGTTGGTTGGATGGATTTCAGGGCTTGGTTTTAATCGTGATATTCCACAATAAAGAGCTTGGCTGATCCTCCATCTACATACAGGTTTTTATTTTCCTTAATTCTTCAAGATCTTTATAATGGACAACATCCAGTGACTCAGGGGTTTTTCCTCCTCCCCTCACTAAGTAATTATGTCACCTTAAAACTGCTCCAAACATCAACTTTAGGGGACTATATTCAGTAGAAGAGTACTTCTTAGTGCTTTATTCATACATGGGAACTCCATGCTGGCTTTTTTAGTACCAAAGTTAATAACCATTACCAGCTTCAATAGTTGCTGAGAAAACATAAAAGCTATTTTTAAAAGCATCAGCTGAGACATATTTCTTTATAGGAATTGGAGGCTGGATGCTGCAAAGACACTCCTGATACATCATGCACTGGAAGCCCACACACTTAGCCAGGCACCACCTCCTAAATAAAAGTACCTGATTCACAGGGAGCCGTACAACTTTGAGCTACATTCCCTTGTATCAGAGGGAGAGAAAAATCTTGAATAAGTAGTTAAGTTACACTTAGAGCAGGCAGCCAAGCAACTGGAAACACTTTACAGAAATGAAATGCCATCTCTAAGTTGGGGCTGCAGATGAACACTTGTGGTGTATCTTTTAGTAAGGTATTTGAGAGTGTTCAGAGACTGGTTTCCCACGTAAGCACTGGGTGTAAGTCATTCTACAGCAATGATGGGGAAGTGGCGTGCTGGAATCTGGTTCCTGGGCCCAGTACCAATTATTAACTGCTATATGTAAAAAGCCACAGAGGTGACAAGACTGGACAGAGATCTAGGAAGGGCTTAGGCTGCTGTTGAGTGCGTTTGTTTCCATGACAATTTTGGTCACTGAACAGTGACCCTGTGTCAACAGTTCAAGTCCTTTTTCAGGATTTAAGTATGCAAATTACCAAGCTGCATGAAAATAGCATCCAGGCACTGGCAGGGACTTCACAGCAATAGTTCTGCTACCAATTACTGCATTGTTCCCCTAAATGCGAAGTGGACTAGCTGACTAAAACATGTAGGAGCTAAAAATCATACAATCCTCTCATCAGCAAAATAGCCTAGAGTAACACTACATTCAGAAACACCCATCCTGGACACATTATGCTAAATTCAGAAAAACCTGCCCTCCCTTCAACCCCAGGTCAGAGGTCAGGGCAGGGCTTTTGGGGTCTACTGACATATGAATGTGAATAATAGGGGATTCCACAGACCAGTCCAGTCATCTACAAACAATGGTTTGTACCATCATATAGAAAACCCACATTCAATTATCTGTCAGTCTCTGGCTTGCTGGGCCAGCTGGGACTGGGAATGCTGCTGAGGCCAATGTGCTTAAATCCTGGAGAGAAGGAAATGATCTGAGGCAGTCAACAGTGACCCCTGCGAATACATTAAGGAGCCTTTGTGGCAGGCTAATGGCAAAGCCTGTCCAGCTCTCTGTTGGGAGAAAGACGACAAAAAAGGCATGGTCTCAAATTTTAGTATATAACAGAATTCTGCTATTTAATATAACAATCGTATATATATCCACAGTGTTTTTAGAGATTACACTGACTCTTAATAGTTTTTCAAGCATTAATATGAGCTACTTGACTAAACCACTGGACAAAAAAATCAAAATCATTAAGATATAAAAGACAAAACATTTTATGCCGAAAGTACAATATTTCCAATAAAACAAAAAGCAATTAAAAACATAAAGAGGTAAAGGAAATAAGGGACATGAAGACAATAAACGAGTATTATTTACCTCCAACTGAAACCTGCCACTATTCTTGAAAAATTTCCTCATGAAGCCACTAGGACAATGAAGGCTAACAAAGTAATTCACAGTGTCCTAGGGAACACAAGGATTAGTAATCAAGGAAGCCACTTTTACTTTTTCTCCCTCTCAAGCTTAACGAGGTCAGGAATGGTCCATGAAGCACCATTGATGAACCTTCCCCAGTTACAGGCTGGGTCACAAAATTTTATCAGCTTCAAACAGTTTGATTTACCAATTTTCTCTTTCCTTGAAGTAAAATAGAGATTGATAGATTACTTGATCCTCAGCTGCTGCCCCAGTGATCCAGCTTGTTTCTTTGTTTCACACTCAGCTGTCATACACAAACAGCAGCAACTCTGTGCTCGCCTGAAGCATCCTCTGAAGACAGAGCCAAGTGCATGTTGCTGCCTTTGGAGATGTCTGTCATAAGCCATTCACAGGTCCACAAAATATTTCAACTGTCCTGAAGTAACAAACTGAGCAGTAGTGTTGACATGTTAAATAATATTTAGGATGCCATTCCAAAAAAAACACTTTCCTCTGACTCTTCGAGTTTCATTCACCAACAGGATAGCCTTTGGGGAAAAATGGCTTAGTATGGAGCTCTGCAGAGGGTGAAACTGGGAAAGAAATTGCAAAATTTACACCTTCTTACTAGGGAGGGGCTGCCTGCACAAAAAATAACACATCTTAAGTCTGAATGACTATCCTAAGACAGGATAAGAGCCTGATCTTGCAGATGGGAAATGAAATCCTAAAGGATAATGAGAGTTTATATGATCAGTTACCCCAAATGGGAAAGCAGAAGGAGTCAAACGTTACCAAGCCTAAAGGCAAACAACAAGCTTCCACAAACAAGAGAAATCCCAAAATTTATTTTAAAATTTTCAGCAAAAGGCTCCGGTCTCCAGATAAAATGCTTCCACCTTTCCAACAACCATTTCAGAAAAAAAACTGGAGTTAAAAGAACAGAGAAGGAAATGGGCATTTTAAAAAGGTTTCTTTTCCAAAAAAACAGTTATCCCAAAAGCTGAGTAAAGCCTATAAAACATTTAGAAATAAATTTTTTTTAAAATCTAACATAAAACACTGGCCCAAAGAACAGATTCACCTTTACACAAGTAACAATTACACTAAGTATCTCCTGTGCCTTCAGATTTAGTCTGTTTCTCCAACTCTGTATTTGGAGCAACTCTCAGCACAGGTTGCCAGCAGTCTTGCGTCAGTTTCAGCATCAAATATTTCAGCTAAAGAAAGAAACTCCATAAACAAACAACAGTATGATTCAGTCAACTTTCACAGAAAAAAAGAATTAAAAAAAAAAAAAAAACCACCCTAGCAGCAAACAACAAGGGAAGGGCAAACTTCCAGACGAGGGAAGCAAAGGAGCTCTAATTCATCACTCTTGCAGCTATCAGATGGTTAACAAATTGAGATTAGATACTTCTGAGCCTTTCAGCGACTTTCACTCTGGCAAACTTAAAGGATTCAGAAGTGCAGCTGGAATACATATGGGAGATGTTGGAGAAAGTTGATCATTTGAATTTGTAACTCCATTGTGTGCTGGAAGAACTTCCTGCAGATGAGGCACATCCCGTCAGTGGCTCAGGGAGACTCTCCGTCTGCTAACAGGCATGAATTTATTCTCTGAACCAGCTACCAGAAGTGACATGCTTTATGTTAGTGTTACATATGCAACAAGAATCTTAAGATAAAACCTGTAGGGATATGATTTTTTTTTTGCTTTCTAAAATCTCTATACTACAGCATCTCAAACAGGAGGAAAAAAAAAAAAAAAACTGATATTTCGATGAAACTAGGATTTCACGTTTTGATCAAAGTGTTTCATTCAACATAATTTTTTTATGCAGATCATTTTTAAATCAAAATCCAAATACATATTTAGGTTATGTTCAGCATTTAAAAAGGAACTGGTATTAATAGAATATTACTGTGTTGGGTTCATCATTTTTTCATTAGAAAATCAGTTACTGGTTCACTTGGTTAATACTCAGCTACAACACAAACTCAACTACAAACCTTTATTACACAGCCTAAGTTACTCAGGCGTCTTCTTCAAGTTACCTTTATTGCTTTATGAATATGTTAAAGCTCCTATTTCATATAAAAATTATCTTTATGGTGGTTTGAAATTAGCATGCAGAAAATGGAACAGAGGGAACACTATAGAGAAAGCACACAAGTCCCTTTCTCCCCATCACCAACCTCACTCCTGGAATTCAGAAGACTGCAGCTACCTGTAGACTGGAGCTACTAAAAGCTACTGGAGAGGTGCACTTGGAGCTGAAAAATTGAGAAAACGACAAAAAGGGGCCATAAAAATCACAGATGTAAATTAATAATCAAATATACACACACAGCAAGGAGACAGATGGCAAGTAATTTTCCCCAGTGCACTTACACTTGTTCTCCTAGTGCACGTATTTGGGTCACTTGCTAGATTAAATCTCATGTGGCAGACCCAACAGAGGTACTGTCAAGTGCGTATGGGCTCGGCCTGTTTTAAAATGATGCAAGTCTGACACTACAGGGTGAAAACATTTAACAGGATTTTTTCAACACTGTCTGGAATATTGCCCAGTGACTTTGAAACAGGGCTGATGGATATTTTCTACCATCAGCAAGGCTGCCCCATTCAGGCCTGCTAAATAAAATGCAGTGTAAGCTAGAGAAAGTTGGCCTGTGATACCAAACTTCATGAAAAAGCCCTACACAGACAAATCTGTACGCATTTTCCAGAACACCAATTTTGTCAATGTGTCACTGAGACAATACATCACTCAAGGTTAAAGCTTCCTACCATACTTTCCCTAAAATATGCCTTTCTTCTGAGATTTAGAAGAAAGGACCACCTCAACAGATGAGTTGCTTTTGCCATGTTCACTGTAACAACGCATGACCTCGGACACACAGAACACTAATCTTCCCCACCCCAGCTATAAACTGGCAGTGACCTGTCTTCGTCAGCACAGGCCACATGAAGGACGAGAGCTCCAGTGTAAGGCGCCTGCAGGTCAAACTGCCAGGTGGGCTGGTGGGGCTTCAACTGCAGGCAAAAATAGTCATGCCTATGCATAAGCCTAACTGCAGCAATGGGTTTCCCTCCTGTAGTACTGGTAGATACTAGCAGGAAACACAAACTCTGTGTGCAGAGATTAGCCCCCCTTAACCTGGCAAGAAGCTGGATTTAACACAGTGCAACAAGCAAGATCTTCAACACATCTGCAGGAATGGAAATTGCATTTCTCTCTACTCTGTTACTAGTTTCAGGATGAATTTGCTTAACAATAAATAAACCTTTATTAACAAGCAATGTGCGCTACTGTGGCATTAAATATTTTCCCCCCTCTTTCTTCATTCATTGCTTGTTTTGGATTACTGCATGCCACATTCAGCTTCAAATAAGTAAAAAGAGGGGGAAAATACATCTATTTAGTCCTAGCTGAACCAGGAGGTTTTGAGCTGGAGGTTAAACTCTCAGTAATAATCTACATACATAACTAGGAAATACCACAGCTGTCTGTAAGAATTACAGTGGCAGGGACAAGGGTGGCAAAAGCTTGTGTTTTCTAAGTCTACATCTACAGAACAAAAAAAAAGAGCCAAAAGAAATCCAACAACACTGCCTCTTTACACTGGCTCTTGTGTTTACAAACCGACTAGAAACTGACAACTGACACTTTCATTCAAAGTAATCAATAAGTCAACTGCTCAAAAACATCGGGATTGCACAGATTAGGTGCAATACATCTGCTTAGCCTGAAAGAAACAAGTTAGGCAGACTAATGACTAAAAGTAAGAACATGAACATTTGCTCACTCAACTTAAAATTCGTGCTATTTCAGTTTAAGTGGGTAAAGGATGGGATACAAAATACTGAATCCTTTGATACAGAGTCAAAGCCCAGATTTCAAGCAAGCTTGTTATATCATTGTCCATACAGTCTTTAGTTTGGTGCCGTGCTGCTGCTAAAATATTAACTTTTACCACTGGAAAATTGATTTTGCTATAAGAAGTTTTATGATGCCACTTAATCTTGCCCAACCTACATAAAAATACAGAAAGCAATTACAGACACCCTTTATGTAGTAAGTTTGATCACTATATTAAAAAGAGAACAGTGTGATGTAATTTCAATATAATAGCAAAGGAAGTAGAGAAAAACCATGGCAATATGCTGCCCTCCTGAAACAAGACATTGCTGGTTCCCAGCTTAAATGCACAATCTTGGTTCAGTTAAAGTCAGTAGCATGATCCATCTCCCACATGGAGGGCTGTGTCCTGCAGCTCCAGCATCGACCTCCTTTTCTACTGTTACAATTCAAGCCGGCTCCTGCGGGGCAGCAAGATTCTGTGATTATAGTTAAAAGAATACTTTGGGTCTGAGAGCCTGCCTCTTTGAATAGATAACCCTTTCTAGTTCAACAATTACTAGCGCGAAACAGCCCTTTCTGCCTTGTCCCTTCCAGTGCTGCAATTGAAAAACATCCTAATTAGATGACCCCACATACAGAAATGCCATTAACTGACTTTCAGAGCACTCTAGTCAATGCCGAAATCTTAGCTACAATGACAAGAAGTACTTTATTTAGTTAGGAGGTAAACACATGAACAAAGGAATCTTTTAAAACACCTTTTAAACAGTCTGGGATTAGTACTAGCAAAATCAGTGTGTGATTATCTTGTCCACACTTTCAGAGATGACACTCAAACAGCACTTTTTTCTAACTGCATTAAAGCACACTCAGGCAAGATCAAGAGTAACCCTGACCTCCACATCAACAGCACCAGAAAGTACTTCATACTGCTTTCCATGCCTAGTCCATTTGAACAGGCCTGCAGGACAGGCTTTTAAGCTTGTGCTTAAACAACACAGTTTTGCCCAAACATTGCAACATATGCTATGTAGGGTTACGTAAATATTCTACAACTCCTGCAGTTCTTAGCTGTAATAAGCGGGTTTAAAATAGCGTCATTGTATCAAAATATTCACTACTTCCAATTGATCCAACTCAGACCTCCCATTTCAGGACAACAGCAGACTTTTCTCTTTTATTGTTTATGAATGAAGCTTCAAATTTTTAAAATAGGTTTAAGAAAAATCATTGTAGAAAATTGGAAGACTCACAGAAACCTAAAACCACTTAATTGCTCACAAGGCTTCAAGTACATGTAAATGACCGGGAGGGCTGAAGCCTGAATTGCGACATTCTGCAGCCAACTCTGTTCCCAGCCGGAGACCTGTACCAGGACTAACACTTGGCATTTGCTTCCAGTATAATAGGTTTAATAGTAGCAAGCCTTGAAAACAGGGGGGAGTATTCTGGAAGCAGTGACAGATCTTAAACACGGCAGGTGCACTGTAATACCGCTTAAGGGAGGAAAATTCCAAGTTTAGTAACTAATTAGTCCAGGACAGGCAGGTTATTTTCCAAGGCAAATGCCTAATCAAAGACATGTCTGACCCTTTCGCATCCCATCAGCGCGCCGGGAAGTTCAACTTATCCAGCAAACATCTTCCTGATCAGGCACATCCCTCATCCAACTTCGCCGTGCTTCCTCGCGTTCCCTCCTCTCACACCAAAGGGCTCCAAGGCACCAACCCTGCCTGACAGCTGCTCAGGGAGTTGGCTGGCACCGTGAACCTGAACCGCGCCGTAAGACCGTCCGCTCACACACGCACCCAGGGGCACTCCTCGCTCCCTCCCTCCCGCACAGGCAGCCCCGCACGCGTGGCCAGCTGCCAGCTCCCGCAGGATTCCAGCCGCGCTGCCGGGACAGGACGGGGACGGGCGAGCCGCGCCGGGCCCGCCGGAGCCCCCCGCCCGGCCGCCCCCCGGGCCGGCGATCTC
>WEKY01009640.1:261-58158 GCA_013390045.1 Picathartes gymnocephalus | reverse complement strand
CGCCCCGCCCCGGCCGCTGAGCCAGCCCCGCGCCCGCTCCGGCTCCGGCTCCGGCTCCCGGGGCCCGGGCTGGGCCGTGGGCCGGCCTATGTCCCGGTGCCAGCCCGATACAATCAGGATTTATTTTTCTTCCTCTTTTCTCCTTTCCACTTTCTTTTTCCATTCTGTTTTCTCTTTGGCTTCTTTCTTTCTGTCTGCTTTCTCTCGTTCTTCTCTCTTTTAGATGCTGTTTCTTTCTTGTCATTTTTCTTTCCTCTTAGTTTCTTTTCCTTTCTTTTCCCGTTTTCTCCGTTCTCCTCTCTTCTTCCTTTTCTCGTCTTTATTTTCCTTGTTTTCCTGTTTCCATTTTCCCCCCTTCTTTTTACTCAGCCCTTCAGAATAGGTCAGATCCTTAGGAAAGAGAAGGGCCATACCCTTGGCGATTGGATGCCAAAGCAGGGGGCTGCACGTTTGCCCACAGCCTGTCGTTTCCCCCTGTTAGCGTGAACATCCACGGGGAGATCTTAGCTCATTTTACAGTTAAGCAAAATCACTGAAACTTGGCAGAGGGGGTCAGAAACAAAGACACCCCAAGGCAAGGAGTGCTGCAAGCTAGTGCTCCCTCAGGACGGCCCCACAACTGCTGTCCACCAGAGGAGGGGTGGGTCTAGCCAGAGATGCACACAGAGTGGGACAGATAAATAGACTGGAAAGGAAAGCCAGCTGTGGAAAATAATGCACTGAAACCGTCTTCCTGAATTCATGAGATATAGAGGCATGAAGTTACGGAAAGGATTTGGGTCCATCAAGTTGATTATTTCTTTTTTTATAGAGTTTTAAAAACGTTGCCTCCTTTCGCTAGCCAGCCCTTTTATGTAACTGTTTCCTCATGATTTCCATCAAGTGGCATATCATGCTCTCCCAGAAGAATGGGAGTCTGTTCATCAAGCTGTGTCTAATAAATTGGGGAGCTTTTAACGAGTTTTCTTTCTCCCTGTGTGATTATTTAATGCTGTTCTTTGCAACCTCAAAATACACAAAGTGCATTAAGATCTCTTTTCAAGCAATGCTCCTGGGAAGTCACAAACATCTCAGCTGCTTCTACTTAGATTCAGGGAGTGTCTTATCACCATCAGTGGCAGTAATTGCAGACATGGGGGGAGGGTGCATTTTTTTCAGAATATTAAAGCTTTGAGGGGCCTTACTGAACCCATTAGCAGATCACATTGATCTGGCATTAAACTTTTCAGCCTGAAGCACTGAACACAGTAACCTAGATTTTAAAGAGTTCATACTCTTTGTCAGAAGACCTGTGATCCTTCCTTTCAAACACCAATTCTCAACATGCTTCTGGACCTGCTGCCAAGATCCCAGTCATCACGACTTAGTCCTTGCTGCAGTGGAATTGCTGAATTCACACACTAGGTTTGTACAGCTCCTTCTCTGGAACATCCTAATAAACTCTGCATAAAAAGCAGTATAATTGCTGCTGAGTCATAGTGGCAGAAGCCTCTTGTTATCCATCAAAAGCAAATGTATTTTTTCTTCAAAGAGATAGGACTACTGACTGGGGTAGATGAGGTCTGGCAGAAAAGCTTTAGAAACAAAATAGATCCTCCAGGAAAAAAAAAGTTTAACAAAGCCAGGCACTGTCTAATAAAAGCAAATGTCAAGAAAGGGTGGGATGAAATGTGTAGACTGTGTAGAGAGTGCCTGTTCCCCAGGACAGCCCAAGCACTCCAGGGTGACTGGAAGTAGCATTAGGGCTCCACCAGCCTGTCCAAGTAGATTTAGCTACACTACAAGAATCCACAAAGTCTGTATCTTGCAGAGACATTTCTCTGTGTAAACAAAGGACAAGTTTCCTCCCAATGGCAAGAGTTGTCTCCAGTGGAGATAACCTGCTTTGTAAAAAGATATAGATGGCAACGTGTGCATGCACCACCCCACCTATCAGCTCTGGGACTCCATAAGCCAGGCCACATCAGGGGCAGCAGCCAGAAAGAGCCAGTGCAGAAACCTGGAGACAAATTGAACATAAAAATTATTGTCCCTGTTAAACAAACAACACCAAAAAGGAAAACAAGAGGGTAGAAATCAAATCATGATAGAAGAATTCCTTCTCTTCTTAGAGTTAGTTAAAAGTATTAATGTATGTAGTTATGAACATTATATTTTACTATATCATTGAGAGATATCAGACAACATTCTGACTCATAGCAGATTTACAGTGTGATGTACAGGAACCACAAGGTGTCAGAAAAGGTAATTTAGAAGTTCAGGTCTGTCACTAAGCAGACATTTTGAAAACAGTCTTCACCTCCAGAAAGTCACTGGGTCTGGTGCCAGGGAAGAGGGACGAGGTGTAGGGTTGTAATACCACATAATAATAACAACAGTAATTGTAAAGATAACTAGAGTTACATAGTCTAACAGCTGATCTACTGTGTAGAGCTTAGTAGATAAATTCACTATGTTTTGCTGCAAATATGACAATCAAAATGATCTGTTTTAATACCAGTTGGGAAATTTCTTCATTAAAGACATTATGGACTCTGAGTCACTGTGTTACAAGATATTTCACCTAAACAGTGCCTGAAAGATTAAGTTGTGGCACAGCATGTAGAAATATATGTCTGTCACAGTGACAGATTTGGTTAACCGGTCACTGACTGTGAGACCTTAAATGTCAGGGTAATGCATGCGGTACAGATCCCTCAACGGATTGGATTAGACACTTCAATTTCTGTACACTGGATTCGTTTGCTGGAGCTTGTAAAAAATATTTGTGCCAACGTCCTTAAAGCATCTGAGAAGAGAAGGGCTAACCCCTTGAAAGCTGCTGAGGTTTTTGATTAGAATGAGGTAACTGGGTATTAAATGTTACTATAGGAATAATTAAGTGGGATTTTTAATTTTTTTGCCAGTTCTTATGTTCAGATACCATCCAAGAAATGTCATAACATACTATGCCTAATTTTGAACAACCCAAATGACACCCAAAGATGTACCTTAATGAACCTCAGAAATGTAAACTTTGGTGCATTTCAAAACACCCATGCAGTCAAGAATAAACTGGTGTTATCTAAAGAAGGAAAATGTGATTTTACTTGATCAAAAGTAGACAAAGTTGAGTAGAGGAGAATGCTTTAGCCAAGTGCTGCTTTCACAATTACTTACTGATCCATAGAGGTAAATTTGTTGGATTCTGTGGACTAGGATCCAATCTGTTGTTTTCCTTTCATGCTAACAAGATCATGTTAATCTTCAAAGACACCAGTATTTCTGCTTTCTCTAAGAAACTGCAATATTTTTTCTTTTGCTGGTGTTATGATAATAATATCAGCTATGAAGACTAAAGTAAAAATAAGTTACAACTCCAAAACTGTAAAATTTCATGGAAATCTGTATGAAATATGACAATAAAAACTAAACAGATGCAGGAAAAACAAGCACACACAGGACTTCCATCAGTACTTAGAAGAGATTTTAACTGAACACATTTCCTAAGGATGTACATTCCTGGGAGGCACCAGTTCCTACTTTAGATCAGTCAGTGGAGCTAGAGTATTGCTGCAGAGCTGGTGAGAGAGAGGGAGAGAGAGAGGGAGAGAGGGAGAGAGAAAACCAATGCATTTTTAACTTGACCTAATGTAATTATGCAGACTCTCTCTGCAGAGAAAAAAAAGATAAAGGGAAGTTTCTTGTATACACAAAATATGCAGGATCATTTTATGCCTCATAGGTGAGCATATCTCAGTGGTAGAGAAATAGGTAATTTTTAATCTCATCTGAATTTTCAAGGATTATTTTCTTAATATTACTCCATTCTAGGCTAATCCTTATCTGCTTTGCATATTTATCTCTCGTGTCCATTGAGATAGCTCAAAGAGAGATCAAAAAGAAATTTTAATCCTTCTTGTTTAAAGTAAGTTGACAGCGTAAACTTACTAAGTGCAGATATGTCTATTTGTCATCTCCCAGAACATGAGCCTCTTACTGGTTTTTCTCATGCTTTATAAAAATAGCAATATTCCAGTTTTGGTTCTTGGTTTTTGGAATTTTTTTTTGTTTGGTTTGGTTTGGTTTGGTCGGGCTTTTTTGTCCTTCTTTTTATCAAAGCAGCTCAAAGAAATACGGATTGTTAAAAGATGGCTCTGGAAGTAAATTAGAATTAACCTCATTTTATAAAGGTTGAAATTGAGGCAACTGGCATTTGTGTCAGTTTATCCAAATCATATGAGAACTCTGCAGCAGAAGAGGAATCTATCCAAGGTCCCAGCCATGATTCCAAGTCATTCATTTACTTTCATCATGAGATCATCCTTCCGTTCACAGTAATTGATATTTCCTTAGACAAAACACAGTGGAATTATCTCAGGGATTAATTTGGCCTAGGACACTAGTTCTGAGAAAAGTCCTGCTTGACAGATGGATGCCTGCAACATAACCAAGAGGTCTGTGGTGCACAGCCTGGATTTTGTGCAGGTGGAGGATAGGGAGTATGAGCTGTGTATCATCATATCCTGCCTCTCATCATTTCTTGGCAGCTGTATTGCCCAGTAGATGGAAAAGTTTCATCAGCAGCTGAAAATCTGTTCCTTGTCATCTTCCTTCAAATAGAAAGAAGCGAATCATTGTGCTGTCCCTAAGTCCTCTACTTTTCAGGCTGATGCAGATGTTGAAAGACAGTTTTAACTCTAGATCTGTCTACTTCTACTTCATTTGTCCTTCAAATGTACAACCTGGGATATTGGCTGTGAAAATTGGACAAAAAATGATACATCTCTATGGCAGCAAGATCAGATCTTCATCCCACAGCAGAGCAAAAGCAGCCAAAGATGCAAGTGTAATTTCCACCTCAATCCCTGCAGATTTTCTGTGGAATAACCTAATTTACTTCTTTACTTCAGTACAATCTTGGCTTCGTGCTGTATAAGCATGAAGTAAAGCCAGGAAAACCATGATTACTTTTATTTCAGAGGGAATATGTCAACATTACCAAAACATATCTAACACCAGCACAAGCACAATTCTCAAGAGTTAAATAAACAAGGGAAAATTATTATAGGGAGTAAACCTTTGAACCCCTCTAAACAGAGTCAATGTGATTTTTCATAATAATATTGGAACTAAATGACATTTTTTACTGCAATATAAACAAGCCCAGAGAGGATAATTCGAGGAGTTTTAGGTTCTTAATTAACAATATAGCAGAAACAGCAACTAAATTAGCAGGAATTAATGTTTCTTCCCATCTGCTTGCTCAATTTGAGGAAACACCTATTCTGTATACATGAAATCCTGAATTAAGATCTCAGATGGCCTCTGTCTCCATACTTCAAAATATAATTAGCACATGCTAGCAGTAAAGTCACATTGAATTTAATTTTTAATGGAATAAATACATTACTGTATTTTTAGTGGTTTAAGGACATTTCTATGTTGATTTAGAGATAAGGCAATTACTTCTTTTATTTTCAAACACGGTAAAATGCAAAATATGAAACGTGTGAGGGTTTTTTGTATGCAAGATTTGTAGCAGAAGTTTAATCGGTTCAGTGGAGCATTTGCAGCTTTTAAGTGACTGCAGTGACTCAGGAAACACAGGTGACCCAGATTTCTCCCCTGCTGTGTCACACGAACTGATAGATACAGAATTGTATCCTCTCTGTGAGCAGTGAGTCAATTGCTTGGCCACCAGCTATTGCATACACATGCTGGATTCCAGTTACATTGATGTGTGCCATAGGATGCAATGAAGTGAAGGTTATAATCTTCAGTGTACACACCAAAAATAAAATTCTTTGGAGGCTCTATTCCAGTACTTTTTCCTCCCATGTACATTGGCAGAGAGGAGAGAATTCCCTGTGTTTTGCAAAGTAGCAGCTTTCTAATTTTTTTTATCTCTTCTTATTTTTTTATTCTAGTAATGTTTGCTTACTTTGTTTGCTTGGGAAAGTATACCTTGGAAAATATACCTAGCTCTAGCTTCCATGAAATTTACTGTCACCAAACTGGCCCGTTTATACCAAGCTCTTTCCACACTGGTAATAGCAAACTTGGACTTTGATCAATCTCTAGTGACCTTGAGGAAAATTTAGCAGCATGAGATTGTTTTTGTTACAATTTTTAGATAAAGTTGATAAAAAGAATGTTATTCCTTTCTATTTCCATTAGGAATTTTTTTGGAAAACAACAATGTCCTACTGAACACATCTCATGGAAAATACTGACTTCCTGTGTTAAGGCCTTAATTTAGTTTCCTGAATCTGCTAATGAGTAAAAGATGCAAACTGCACGATCAACAAAAGGATTTTCCCATATGCTGGCTACCATGTGATTAAATCCTTATTTTGTAGGTCAGGTACATTGTCAGAGATTTTGGATCATGTTTGCAGCTGGTATAACTTGTCATATCTTCAGCAGAACTGTCACAGTTTCAACCATCTTAAGTCTATTCCTTAATACAGAGGGAGGCATGAAAAGAGACAAACAGGTCTAGAGAATGTTGACATTTTAAATTCCTTCCTACCATATTTCACACAAGAAGGAGCATTAAATTTGGCTATGTAAATGGAGCCCAGATTTTAAAATAGCCAGGTTTTCTTATGCATCAAGGAGAAGGAAAGATATAAACCAGAATTATTGGCTTTCTGTAATATTTTATATTCAATTTTCTCTTGTTACATTCATGCCATGTAATTGTGTGCACATGTGTACATGCGTGGTCCTTATTGTGCAGGGTTACAGCCAGATTCTTGTTCACGTGCCAGAGCTCTACCGGGGGTTCAGGGAGCTGCCTCCCCACTCTCCTCTATTCTGTGCACAACAATGAATGCTCCTTCCTGTATCTGCCAAATGCATGGTTTGATCCCATTGATATCCATTTGACATCAGGCTGTTATTCACTAACCCTTCACCACAGCTATAAATCACATGCACATGCAAGGTAGGTCCGCTTTGTTGTCTTATGATTAAAGTCCATTGCTGAAATACATTTTTCCGGGTGATTCCTGGCTCTCCAGCCTATTCCCAGCACCCACAACGTAAAAACCCATCCAAATCACCAGGCATGTTCCAACTGTTTTGAAGAAACTGTCTTTTCCATTACCTCAGTGTCACCCCTCTTTCCCTGGACTCACCCTCAGCACTGCACTGTTGTACATTACAGCATATTTTAGCGAAGGACTTGGAAGAAACCCACACATTTTAGAACGCCATTTTGAAAATTTAACTGACTGCAAATTCTTCATTCTTCATATGGTTTGATCTCAGAGACTTGCCTAATTTGGGCCATTTAGACAGTTTCCATTAGCAGCAGCAGATGGTAGTTGGCTGAAAGGTTCCTGTGACACAATGCTCTGTGTGTACTAATAACCCACAAACAACCCACAAAGTACTTTTTTCCCCTGGCCGCGGCTGAAATCAGATAAGAAAAAAGGTTCTTTATTTGCAATTCCAACCCTCTTTCAATAAGAATTCAACTTTGAAAGGGTCCTGACAAAAGCTGGTCATGAACACTGCAAGATAAGCCTTGCCCCAGGGCTACCAAGTGGCACCAGCCAGGCAAAAGGGCTACCAAACAAGACTCCAAAAGTGCTGCTAGCAACCCAAGAGCTTTACCAGCAAAAGAGAACTGAGCCATGACAGGATTTTGTGAACGAGGAGCAAATCCTTAGCTAACTTACATCATCATTGCTTTGGTACAAAGACACCAAAGCTGGCTGCTTGTCTAAGGTCATCTGCAAATGCATCTCCATCTTTGCCATACACTCTGTGGGGAGAGTGCTATAATGTTACTTGTGCACACACCAAAAAAGAGAAATGTCTAATTTTTGCACATATTTGAACTCAGCTTCAGAGAAAATTTCTGATAGTCTCTATAATGTGCTTTCTAAAAGCAAACCTTCAGTGGCGCAATGTATGGAGTAACAATTTTTTCAGTAGAAAAAACAAACTCTTGTCACAGGGACACATTTATCTGATTCATATTCTCCAATGTTCACTTTTATTGCAGCTTTTTAAACCAAATGGCTTAGTTTGAGTTTATAAGTTTTCTGATGTTTAAGGTTTGGCAGTGGATAGACAAAAACACTCACATAGCAGAGGACGTGATGGAAAAAAAGGGAGAACAAGGTTGCAATGCTGAGCTCAGGGTCCTGCTGCAGGCAGTTCTGGAGGCCAGTACCCATTATATGCAGTGCCCAGTTTCCCAGTTATATTCCTCAAGGCATTTCTTCTGGTGTTCCTATCAGAGAATCTGGTGCCTTTGGATGCTTTTTAGAGCATTTAGGGAGCTCAGAATTACAGAAACAGATGTCAAATGTCCCTAATTCTCTGTGTAGCCATTAGAAATCATGTTTCCTTAAGCCCGTTGTCAAAATGGAGACAGGACAAGCTTTTGCCACAATTAATGTCTAGCATTTTTCCCAGCCTAGTTTCCTTATCAGGTGAAATGGTGAAGTGTTTGGGAAGGCCTCCAAAACTGAACAGCAAGCTCAGCTCTACATCCTCAGACAGATATACGCTCATCACCACCAGAAAAAGTACATACTTTGTGCTGTTCTTTTAGCAGGTCTTAAATGCCTAGAGCACTGCACTGTGGCAACAACTTTTTTCTCCTTTGCATGAGGAATAAATATGTGCGTCTGCACAACTTCAGAAAGGAGGAAAACTTACCTAGGTTTGTTGAAAGAGTTTGAGGAACTTAGAAAAACAATAATTAAAAAAAAAAATAATATCACTGTCAAAATTGACCTTTATTGTAAATGAAAAGAAGTGACTACACAGCAGGGAGGGCATGACTGCCCACCCTTTGCATTAATCACTTCTGCTGGAAAGTGCAGAGGGGAGCATACGGTGATTAATCCAAAAGCAGTGGGAAGATACATTCTAGAAAGGGCACAGAAGTCCCAGGTCCAGAAGTTCCTGGTATACAGTAGAGGATGATATCACATCAGCAGGCAGTTACAGTTCAATGCCACATTGTCAAATTTTACTCTGTAAGTATGTAATATAACAGATCAAGAAAGAAGCATGTTATTCTTTCTAAATCACAGGGGTTGAAAGGTAATCATTTCCTCTGTCTGTCTTTCTTCCTTTCTGATTGTAGTATTCTCTCTCCTCAAATCCTAAATAAAGCGACAATAAAGCCAATGGTTTAGACTGTCTTCCAAAATGACTTTGAAGAATTCATCGTGAATTGATGAAGGAGTTTACTTTCAGGCAGTATTTTAAGTCAGAGACATTTCATAACAAAAAAAGGAACTGCGTTTGTTAGCAGGTGCAGAGGATAACTGTCTCTTTTCACTTAGAGATACTCTATCTATTTTCAATCTGCTTTCAAGTTTGTTTGAGATTATTTTACCAGTGCAGAGACTTAGGAGCCTTTAGAAAGTGTGTGTTCCTGCAGTTTAGAATACATACTCTTTGTTCTGGGTTTGAGTCCAGTAGAATTTGCAGTTGTATTTCTTCCCTTTCACTGTTTCTCTTGGTATTAATCTGCATTGATTTTCCCCCTATAACATAGAAAAAAAAATCAATTTTCCATTATGTTTTTTAATCAGTCATAGTAAGAATTAAATGGTCCTGGACATTGCAGGTAAAAGAGCTGATAATCAGTTGGGGAGTTCTCTCATTTATTACTCTGACTTGACAGGGGGTTAAATTCTTCCCTTAGTGTCATGACTGAGGCAAGTGGAGCAGTGTGCCTTGGAACCAAGTACAGTGCTTGCCAGAGCAGGATCCACCCCAGAGCCCTGCCAGGTGCTGTTAGAGACAGTCTGCCATCCTAGGGTAGCTCACACTGATGACTGAGACATCTAGAAAGAAAGAAACAGCTAGAAAGAGCCAGTAGCTTGCTGTCAGAAGACTTTAGGATTGGGAAGTGATTCTCCAATCTAAGCATTTGTTAGTCACTGGCTGGGAGACCTTGATCTGCTGCTTTATTACAGAGACAACACAAGAAGTGCTGACACCGGGGCTGCCCATGCAGTGACTCACCCAGGGCCTGAAGCCGCTTTCCTCAGAATCAATGGGGGCCTTTCAACTGGTTTTACAGCAGGATTTTGTTCAACAGCAACCCCTGCGTGCTGGGAATTCTTTGTCCAGTGGAAGGTGCAATGAAAAAAATAAATATGCCCATATTCATCATCCTTGATTGACAAGAAATGAAAGGACCCTGGTAAAATAATGCAGTTTCAACCAGAAACAAAGACACTTAAGGAATCTGAAGACTGAGATAAGCAGATCTTTTTCTTTCTTGATTATTATAGTACAGGGTCAGGAGACTGCTGTATGCAATAACTCTCTGTGTCCACAGCTTCAGTTTCACTACTATGACTCACCCTCGACTGCTCTTAGGTAAGTGCCAGATGCCTTCTTATTGCTCTCAAGCTTCAGTTCAGCAAAACATATAAGCATACGCCTAAACACCTTTCTGAACAACAGTGATCGTCACACATAATTAAAATTCAAAGCACACTTAAATGCATTGCTGAATCAGGGACTTCATGCTTAATATGAGTGATTAAAGGATCGTAATCAAATTGTTTTTGCTGACAATGTGACATAATTTTTCACTGTACCTCTGTAAAATTTGAATATGAGCTCAAAATTAAATTAAAGAACCTCACCTTTAAACTAGCTAGGCATTATAGTACTGAAAAAAACCCACCAAAATGAAGGTTCAGGTCTCTGCTGGAAGCAAGGGAATTTAATTGTTCCATTAATCACACTTTTGCACTGCATGACATTAAAGTGTAAAATATTGATCAATGGTACCTTCCACATAAGTCAGGGCATTTTACAAACCTTCTCCAGATTCTCTGGCCTCTCTACTCTGTACCTCCAGAAGGAAGCCAGTGCTGGGCACTCTCCTGTTGACTGGTATTTCAGGCTCTTAAGGCCATTTTCACAACCACTACTTTATTTATTTATTTCAGATATCTGAATAGTATCATAGGGAGAGCAGGGCAGAAGATCTTAGAAACAACATGACAAAACAATTAAGAAAATGCTGCCCCTTGGTGGTCACTCCTTCCCTATCACTGCTGGATGACAAAGGACTGGGTACTACTAGTTTCTGCTTCCACCCTGTCTTTTTCAGGCAAATCCAGCCAACTTCCATTACTTCTCAGTGTCAGTCTCCTCTCTGACTCACATACAGATTTTGCTTTGCCTCCATGGTGCTCTGGGTACACTGCAGAGGTATGCATGAAATACAAAGAGAGTTGAATCCTTCCAAGCAGTTTGGGTGCAACACCTGTTCCTTTTTGCTTTGGCAAAATACCAAATGCTTCCGCTGTGCATGGCTTCAAACAACACTTAGTTGCTAGCAGCAATCGAAAAAGGCCATGCTTTTCTGCAGGGATGTTCTGGCAGATCTCACGCTGTAGATTTCCTGCCATTCAGCCCTATCAGAGAAGTCAGCTGGAAGTTATACCATTAGGTTAACTGCATGTACTGAGAACAGCAGGGTTACCTAAGTCTTGTAAATCAAAGTTACATGTTTTGTGTTTTACTCTATTTTGCAGTATGTTAGTTTTACCAAAAGAGCATGTGACACTCACGTACTGCAAGTTTTTCTTGTGCTGGTCCACCTAGTGATTCTTTCTGTTCAGTCCCTCTGACACCTCAGTAAGAGTTACTCTTTCCCCAAATGCTGGGTCATCATGCTCACCTGCAGTCTTGTGCAGCTGGACCACTGTGGCTCACAGCCAGTGTGACCCTTAGATTTTCTTCTTCATTACTGGGTAATGGTGATCCAGGGATGAGCACCTATAGACACCAATCCCTTTCTGACATAATCTCAAAGACTTCTGTTTTCCTAAACTAACAGAGAGCCCTTAGCCAGCTGCTCTCCTTTGTAAGGTCATTTGCAGGACAAACTGCTTTCAGACCCGAATTGATCTTACAGACCACTTTGTGTGATGGGTAACTGTCTAGCTTCAACGTTCCCGCCTGCTGCTCTGCTTTCCCCTCGCCCTTCTATACACTCCCCAAAGGATGCTGCTTTCACTGCTGGCATCTGTCCTGATCCATCCTTGAGAACACAGAGCCAGGGTCGCCCACATAATTCCTGGTGCTCTGTGAGGAAGTGTCTGGGTCCCTCTGGGATATTGCTTGGTCGTCACAGCGATTTTCCACTCTCAGGCACGTCTTCCTCTCTGCCAGCAAGCACACTTTGTGGTTTCCTGTATTTGGCCATTGGTCTAGACCACATGAACTCCTGCTATTGTTTTGTTGCCTGCTCTAAGACCTTCTGCTAGGACGCACTTGTACCACACCCAGATTTTGTTGACACTCTTTCAAGACTTCTCATATGATCCTAAACCATAACAAATCATCCCTCCAGGCTTTGTTTGTGGTTCTTACCTCATACTTCCTGCTCTTGTATTGCTCTCCCTCTAGCAGGAAGATAAAATGACCAGCCACGAAACTCTTTAATTCTATTACTTGAATGTAGCTTTGTGACCCCTCAGCTCAGCACCTGCTTCTTGGTAGGCTGAGGGTACCACAGGCACAGACCAGACTGTCTCTGTGAGATAGGTCTCCAAACTGACAGAACGTCATT
The DNA here is from genome assembly GCA_013390045.1 of Picathartes gymnocephalus. Taxonomy (NCBI): domain Eukaryota; kingdom Metazoa; phylum Chordata; class Aves; order Passeriformes; family Picathartidae; genus Picathartes; species Picathartes gymnocephalus. The sequence continues at coordinate 45,602 of WEKY01009640.1, read as the reverse complement.
TTTCAGGCCAAAATTAATCGCTGAGACAATGGGTAGTTTTTCCAAGCAGAGCCATATGACTTGTGGTTGCTTCCCAGAGTACTTCAGAGAATACCCATAGTCTCTGCCAGTCCAGTGAAACTAGGTCATTCTTAATTGACATGTCCTGTCTGCCTTGCAGGCTAAATGGCTTCTTCAACTACATTATACAGAGGGTCCTTATCTTCTTGAAACCACTCTAAAAACTGATAGACAGAGGTATTCCAGCTCCTAGTCTTTACTTGTGGGATGGGTAAATCATGCAGGCTTCTTAATCCTGGGTCCTGTACAGCAGATATTTCTGTGACTCTCAGAGTGTCACAAAAAATACACATATTAAAAATATACGGAAAAATAATAAAAATATGTATTTTCATATGAAAATACATATATTTTCTATACTATGACACGACACTTCGCACTGCACACTGGTCCTATCCTACCCAGTTTGGGATGTCCTTTTACAGGACTGCAAGAACTGGTCAGATCACTACACCAGCATGATAAAATGGTTAGGGGAAGTGGGGAAGAAGATTATGGTGATGAAGGCAGAGAAAAATTACACTTTCCAGTGCCAGGAGTAAACTGTCACAGGTCAGTACTTCACTTAGGATATGCCTGGGCATCCATTGCTGCTCTCCTTCCAGGCCTTTTAGCTTATTCATCCAAATATCACTATCTCTTAAAGTAAGCTGGTCATGTAAGAGTTATAGCCACTCCAATATTAATCCAGCCACAGCCACAAAAAAGCTTCTGCCCTCTTTCCTGGATTGCATTCCCTAAACATTCTTCATTCCCTTATAAACTGTAATGCTGGGGGGGAAAAAAAGTGTATTTTTTTTTTAAATGCATTTTACTTGAGCTCAGCTTAAGGTGATTTCTTTACAGCCAAAAAAAGCAAACACAAGCTCCCAGGCCTACTGTTCAACAGGGAAGTCTGACAGACAGCAGCCCCTTTGAGTTTTAGCCACTGTGTTCTTCAGCTGTCTGTTACAGGCAAGAAGTTTAACATGGATCTGCTTCTCTCCATCTTCAGATTTCAGCTGGATAAGTGTAAGTATAGCACAACGGCTAAAGAAAAGTGTCTCTTGCAAGATACAGTCATTGTGACGGCTGAGTTCATTCTGGGAAGGGACATTAATTATTTTCTGATTGGTATGATACTTGGACATCCTCTTTACACCTAAAACACCACAGACCTAGCATCTATGTATTTAATATGTGAGGATTGACAAAAAGCAACCCAGACCAACTGTCTTGGTTTGCGTTTTCCATGATGATTGTCAAGGCAAGAACAAAGCAAAGAGTTAAATATTGCAGTATGGTTGTAGAGACTTTATGGTCTTCTGGAGCATGGCAGAAGTATGTGCCCAGTTCTGCATTTCCTGGGGTTAGTCTGTATCTACCAAAGCCTCATTGGTAAGTGTCCAGCCTGGCAACACACTTTTTCCATTAAAAAGCAAATAGCTGGAGTATCTTCTCTTGTACACCCAGATCTACTGGCAGTAATGAAAGACACCAGGCTTTTAAAGGATTGTTGGGCATTGCATTATTATTATTATTGGTTATTATTATTTATTATTTAGTGTCTACTACATATTATATTTAGTACATATTTGACTTTATAATTGGTTCTTACTTATCAGTTTTTTTCTAATATCATCAAGATTTTTACAATTCTAATTCTATTTGACTTCGCTGGTTCAAAGGCCGTTATCAGTAATACACTGATAATGCAGTGACAAGCAGAGAAACAGGTAAGTTAAATGACTGTGCAAAAAGTCTTGGAATTCCTGGGTCTTTACTCTGATATTGATTTAACTTAACAGAATAAACCACACGGTAAGCAGTTTTGAAATATTTTAAAGTTTGTTGCACTTGTGAGAGGGGAAGACAACATTTTCTAAAATTCTATATCCTGTCTACATTTCAGTGCTTATTTCAATCAGAAATGCCCACATTTCCAAAGATAATAAAATGCACATCAAAGCCTTATCATCAAGGTTTATTAGAAAACCCATAGCCTTATCATTTATACAAAAGTAAAACTCATAAGTTATTAAGCTATAATATCTGTAGTATCACTTATATTCTTGTATGATATGCTTTACCTCAATTGTTTTGTCATGGGATACTTACACAGATAGAGGAAATATAGCCTATTCTAAAAGAAGGTTGAATGTAACTCTTGGAATGTCATTCTGAAAGTGGTAAGGAAATGTAAGAATATGGTGACTTACCAAATTTATGTAACATAAATTCCAGATGCTCATTTATGTCAAACACACATATACGACATTTTCCCTGATTCAAACAGAGATTCCATTCTAGCTTGCATTTTTTGTTTTAAAACTAAAGAAACAGTTTGATACAACCACAAATCTTTTGTATGTTGGATCAAATTAATGATTATTAACAGACCTGTTAAATAAGCAAATGTGTTAATAAATTTGCTGTACACAAGCATACATAATTTTCTCTGGTACTGTAAGATTTATTTATGCTAAAAGATTTGACAAGTTAACAGATTAAGTGTACACAAAAGAAAAGTGCAGAAGCAGTTCTCTAATGTACATTTCCCAATAGAAAATTTACCTTTCCTCTAGACTTATCTAGTAGTTGTACTTTCCTACCAATTTGGTTCTGGCATAGGAAACCTCATCTCCATCCATTGTCTTAGGAACAACTCCATTCTCATGCTACAGAATTCCATTTTTATGATCATGGAGTCAAATCTTAACTTGGTGTTAATGGAAGTTTTGTCTAAGACCTCAGTGAAGCTAGGGCTTTGGATATGGCCCAGTTTCTTTTAGTAATTAATATAGTACTACAGCTACAGTCCATATTTACAGAAGAGTCAGCAGGCATCAGGAGGCAGCTGTGTGGAAAAGACGATGGGGGAGAATCAGTACTGGCAGTGCTCATTTTCCATCTCTCTGGCTCTGATTCAGCAGAGCACTTAACCACATGTTTAATTTTAGGCGCATGAGTAATCCCATCTCTGCAGAGCAAAGTGTGTGTTTCGTTCTCATTGACTTTAATAGGGCTACATAAAGACCCATCAAACCTTGTGTGCCATGCGTGACACTTTCACCACTGCTTCCACCTTGCCCGCTCTGCAGCAGGGCCTCTGGTCTGAATCTTTGCAAAACGCCAGAGCCCCTTTTGCTCTGCAACCCCATGAGCCTTATCACCTTGCTCCACCTAATTGTGTCCTCACAGCTGTATCTGGCCTCTGGGAAAATGGACTGGGAGTAAGTGGGAACTATGGTATTTATTCAGAGCATTCCTAGACCAAAACCAACCAACTTGATCTTATTATTCAGCTTATGTAGCCATGCTCAAGTATTTTGCTGAGTCAGGCTCTACCATCCTAATCAGCTGAGATTTCTGGTAAGGATACTCACAAAATAAGCTGAGTGGGAAGGCACCCACAAGGATCATCGAGTCCAGCTCCTGGCCCTGCATAGGACATCCCCAAAAGTCACACCATGTGCCTGAGAGTGTTGTCCAAACTCTTCTTGAACTCTGTCAGGCTGGTGCTGTGACCACTGCCCTGGGGAACCTGTTCCAGTGCCCAGCAAGTGAAGAACGTTTTCCTAATATCCAACCTAAAGCCCCCCAGCACAATTTCAGGCCATTCCCTTGGGTCCTGACAGTGATCACTACAGAGAAGAGATCAATTAGCTATCCCAAGACTGCCTAAATGCATACTCCTGATGGACAGTACATCCTCTACTCAGGAAACGTGCTTAGAGCAAAATAGGTGATTGACTAAAACCCAGATCCACAGTTCTGCAAGACCTATTTAGGAGTCTAATTCTGCAGTTATGGAATTCAGTGGATGTTTTCAATAAAAATGGGATCAAGGTAGGTCCTCATTCAGTTTAAATATTTAAGCAGATGCTTGCTTTAAGGACAAGATTAAGTCTTTTTGAACTCACTGGGAGTGAAATACATGCTTAAGTATTTCAGTGAATCAGGGATCTATTCCAGCTTTGGATCCACACTACTGGAAGGTATCAACAGAGGCAGTCCAGCAGTCCTTGTTGCTGCCCACAACTCTGGCTGCAGCTATGATACTATTATCAGCTTATTTTGATAAATATAATACTCTTCCCACTTCAGTAATTTTTTTCTTTAATATGCAGGATACTATAAGTATGTAATTGTTGCTGGATTAATAATTTTCTGTGTGCATAGGAAGTTCATGGAACCTACGCATGGAACCTGATGCAGTTTTATTCTGCTTCAGGCTTTCTTTAGATTTTTGCTCTGGCCCATTGATCGAATCATGGCAAATGATTTCTTGAGCATGCTGACTGCATTCAGCCCTGGTGGCATGTTCAAAAGCCTTCTTGTGATGGCTGATTTCATTTTCAAAACTCACAATGGTTATTTGTGGGAAAACAAAAGCCCTTTAACAGATACCTAACAATGGATTTGGCTAGTTAGCTCATTTACTGTGCAAAAGGGAAAACAATCACCAGCTCTTTCTTCCTATGCTCTCTTACGAAATACTACATTTGGTTTTGAGTCATCAGCTTATCAATCTTTCATGCCAAACTGGCTTTAGAGGCAAAGACTAAAATCTTGACTACAGCTATTCTTGCAGTGCCAGTCAGGAAAAGCCAGCATGGGATGCATAATTTGGCAGTCTGCAGCCATAGAAGGAAGCACTTTTCTCCCATTAGAATCAAAAATAGACTTTTTGACTAGAGATCCTTGGGGGGCTCTGGAAATGCCCAGGATCAACAGACACAAAAGCCACTCTCTGTTGGATCAAGCCCAGTGCACATTATTCTAATGTCAGATATATAGGAGTGCAAAACTGTACCACGGTACATTGAAAAACTTTTCCTTCACTTGTGCACAGTTGGAGAGTAGTTTGACTTTGGAATTAGATCTCTTGATCAACTTAAAAAATAATTAATATTTTGTTTGGAAATTCATTGTGTATGGCCACATACAAGAGGCAATAGTTTAAAGTACATGCAGGTGACAAAGCCAATAAGTAGTATTTTCAAGGCTGACAAGGACTCAAGTTTTATAAATGTAAAGCTGTCTACTGGGCATAGAAAAGGCACTAAAAATTAGGGATAGATGAGATCATACTACTTCATTTCAAGAGCTGCATTTTTGGTTTGAAAGCTCCAGCCTTCACAATATTTCTCTTCCAGTTTATTAAAGTTTGTGGGAATAAAAGAGGCAGAGACTGGGAGAGATGAAGAAAATTACCAAAAAAAAGTACATTGTGTACTGTATGTGCAGCCATACACCAGTATGCCAGCCTAGCCAGGGCACATGGCCTCCTTCAAACAAAACACAAGTACATTTTCTATAAAGGAAGAGAGTGTTTCAGTAGAAACTTCTCCCTCAAAAATGTTTCAGCCATGAGAGAAAATGTTTTCAAATGTAAACAAATTCCACAAGCCTAATAATCCATCTGTGAGACTAATTACACTGAGGACAAACAAAACTTTACAAAGTGCTTGAACGTTAAAAAAAAAGCCAGCAACCAGTGGACAAACTTTTGGTAAAGACAGGCAGCCTGTAAATAAAAGTTCACAACAACAAAACCACAAACCAAAGTTCCATTTGCAGTGCTAATATGCATTTGAGACTTTTGAAAACTATTGCAAAGATATTTGAATGCCTTATAGTCTCTGATGTTAAAGAGAATTAGGCATGTGGATGTTTCTGAAACACTGTACAAGATTCAAACCATTAGTGATATTTAAATGGCATTTAAATTATATGGATACTTCCAAATAAGAATTTCATGTTATTCATTTAGGCACTTTTTAAAACAGTGTCTGATTAGTCATTTTTTCCAAGGTGAGTATTCTGACATACATTTTAGTCACATTAACTGACTCATATCAAGAATAAATAGAGATTTTTTTCATGCTAAAATATAAGAATACTACATTTCTTCTTATCAGGTTCAGGGCCAGATTTGTGTATAAAAACAAAGGCAGCTCTCTCCTTTATCAGAACCCCTACTGTACCTTTGCTAGAGGATATGCGTTGACTGTTCCAGAGGCAGATGCATCTCAGACCATCACCTCATGGAGAATAAATCTTTTCTTTTGCCTCCTCATCCCATTTCTCTGTGGCAGCTGCAGAAATAGGAAACCCTGCTGCCCAGGCATTCTGTTTCAGTGCTTTGTCTGGGGTCTGTGAAGGCTGATGGTCTGAGGGCAAAAGTGCATTTTTGAAATTAATGAAAATGAAGGTCCCTGAGGGAAGACCAGTGAGATGTCCACAGTTCTCCCCAAAGTGTCCTAGGATATCCCAAATTACCCTAATGGCTCCCCTCCCATTGGTGTGTCTATGCCAATACACGTCATGCATATACTGAGCTCATTCTCAACTCACAGGCTTTGTTTAGAGAAAGTTGGCAGGACCGGGAATATCTTATTTTAAATTGTCTTGTGGTGGAGGATGATATAGTGTGAATACCAGAGGAGATGGCTTTCCAAAAATGCACTGAGTTGAGAGACAGAGATATTGTCAAATGCAAAGTTTTTTACTGTCTCCTTACAAAAAAAAAAACAAAAAAAACCCAAACCAAAACTGTTTGCAATATGCAAACCCTGAAAGCTGAACCAAAAATAACAATAATACATAGACCCTCTGGCCACAGAGTGAGTACTCTGTGAAATATAGAGGATATAAATACTAGCATTCCTGCTTGGGCTAGGCAAATTGCTGAAAGATATAAAGGGAACATAAAGACAGCCCCTTTCATCTTACTCTTTAAAGCAATATGACAAATAAAAAGTGTGCTTAAAGCTCTAGGATTTGTTTGGAAAGAAAACCAGATTTAGTATGTGGCTTTTCTCCACTGTGTCCTCCAGAGCAGGAACGAAGATTTAGGAATGAAGGATGCACACCCTCTAAAATTTAACCTTCAAAATCTAGGGCTTCAGCTTGAGATTTTCAAGGAATGGATGCTTTCACACCACATCAGTGTGGTGTGGCTCCCCTGGTTTGGACATGCTTGCAGCAATGTGCTATGTTCAGCTGCTCCTGTAGGTGCAGGGTGGTGACAATCTAGGGAGACAAGGAGACAGCTGAGGTGTAGTCCATCAGCACATGGAGGAGGTATTGCAGGCACTGTAGGAAGGACAGGAACTGTGGTTGTAAAGTGCAAATATTTTCAGTTTTAGTTGATCATTAACCTCTTATGCCAGGAACACCTGATCATTCTCAGTGAAATGTACAGTACACCAACCTGGCCCTTTCATCATGAAGAGAGACCACATGCCTCTGTGAAAGTTCTCAGATTTCTCCCTGATTGCAGAACCCAGTATTTTCTGTCCTTATTCACAGTCCTCTGTCTGAGTCATGGAGATAGGTCCAGGGCAGGCCTAAGAGGGAATCCTATGTGGAGCAGATTATAAATAACACAAGTCTACATTTGTAGACTCTTTGAACCTCCTAGTCAATATAGAATTTAGTCTGCTTATCCACTTCCCTTGAAGTCCATCTTCTGGACAAGATCTGTGAACTGATTTCCCTATTTTGAAATCAGGGAAACTTTAGTCCAGGAAGCAGCATCTGAAAGGACCCTTTGATTTCCATGCTGCTCTCTGCACATGTTGACTAGACAACAAAAGGAGAGCGATCAGTTCAGATAAGAAGGGGAACGGACTCAGATCACAGTGAATGATTTGCAGACTTTAGTGGTCTTCTGCTGAAGGTGGTGGTGGTGATTTGATGGAAGGGGAAGAATAAAGAAATATCGGGCTTTGTGCATAAGAAGGAGACAGCCAGGCAGGCTGTCATTGACGTATTACTGCCTACTTATGGCCTCCATCACACTTCTCTCTCTTCAGATTGTGCAGCCAAGCAGGGCTTCAGAAGACTTCTTAAATGTTGTGCTGCCAGAATGATTTTCCTGGTTTTCCAGACCAGGCTTGGTGTACCCTCTCACTCACAGTAACACTAATCTAGTATTTTATGCCCTTACTTCAGCTCCCATGGTGTGAGAGCTGGGTGTGTTTTAATGAGCCTCAGCCTCATTAAAAGCTTTCAGGAATGTGCAGGAACTGCTAAACTTCCTGCTACATGAAACATTTTCCTATGTCACTGCCCAGGAGTGGGCGAACATCTGGAGCACTAGAGACAGTCTGTTCAGTGAGGGTATTTGGCTCTTGGGCCCTGTAACAGAGGGTGGAGGAAAAGGATCCTTCTGTCTTTGGCATGGAGCAACGATGTGAACTGAGACTTCAGGATATTTATACATTCAATAAGGGCTCTCCAAGTCTGTTTTAGAGAGTCCCTTGTCAAGACTTTGTCCTCAGCTGGGCTGAAATAATCTCACAGGAGCTAGAGTGCACCATTCTCCCATGGAAGCAACCTTCCTGCACACTAAGAGACACAGAAGATGCCAGTTGCGATAAGTCTGTGAAGGAAATAAGCAGGCAGACAGGTATGAGTGTCTGTTCTGGGGCTTGAGGATGGACACCTGCAGGCCCAAGTAGTGTTAGAGTTGAGGACAGAGCACAGGACTGCTAAGGGTTGCAAAAAAAAGCTGGACCAAAAAAAGCTTGTGAGCTGCTACCTCAATAAATCCCCTCTGTCAGCCACTGCAGCCACTCTGTCTTGGCACTAGCACAGACAGTGAGACAGTGATAGTTCTAAAAATTTACTTTAAAAAAAATTACAATAAAACAAAAACTTTATCAAGTATTCCTATACTAACAAATTTGACTGTTGAGAGAAGAGTGTCACTGATTCTTCCAGTGGCATTCTCAGAGAGCTGGGAAAGGAAATGAATCTAGCAGTCCTGAGAGAGAGAATGGCTGCAGGTGATGATAGACAATAATCTAAGGGGTCAGGGACTTTCCAGGTTCATCTGCAGGTGATTACTAGGCAGATATTTTGCATCTAGTACATAACAATAATTGCTCAGAATATAAATCCACAGAAAGTGGATTGTGTGGCACAGAGGTGCCCACAGAAAGAGGGGAGGAGAGTATGTGACTGAGCAAAAATGAGAATAAGGCCTCATCACTGCAAGACGCCTCAGTTTGTACACTTGCCCAAAGAAGTTCTCAATGAAGACTCTACAGTAGAAGTCTCTGTAAAATTAATGGTGGGGATCAGGAGTAGGGACAATGAATTAATCAGAAGTAGTTTATCACCAGATTAAGCCTTTATATGATGGCAACCAAAACAACTGTCAATTAAACAAAAATGTTATTCATTTATTTTATTTCATTATATAATGAATTGGTTATTATCAGTGTGACTTCAGAAGGCTGCAAGTAAGAAATGCAGGCTAAAGCCAGTAATGTGCTAACCAAGGTGTATAAAGGAGTACATTCAAAATGCTAATCATAGGGATTTGGGAAGAAGGGACAAGGAAGAAAAGACAAATTAAAAAGAGATAGAATAATTCTCTGCAAATTTTTGTTGTGCCCTAGAGACTACTTCTAAGAAATAAAAAAGCATCAAAGAGAGATCTATCAAGGCAAAGGTGTACTGGACAGGTACAGAAACAGCAAAATGCTGCAAGTCATTTAGAAGAGAGCTACACAAAGTTATCTACCTTTCTAGAATGAAACTGGCTGAAACAGCTCCCCACTCAGCTGCACAGGGTCTGCAGCACAGATGGCCACATAATGATTTTTTTTGCCCAAGCTGATTTTGAGCCAGTTTTGATGGCAGTACTGCAGTTGCCAGCCTGAAGGCGTGGTCTACTGAGGAATACATCTGGTGCAGGTAGCTCTATTTGCAAGCTGCAGACTGACATGCAGGTTAAGCTCTAGGAGGAAGACCGAGACAAGAGGCCATGGACTGCCTTTGGTTAACAAATGGCACAAAGAAGGTGGTGCCAGCCAGGTGGATGGACACTGGGAGACACAGCAGGAAGGGAGGAAAAGCAAGATTTTTGCCTGGGTAGACTGTGAGGGTATAAAAGCCCAGGGGTTCCTTTGTTGGGGGTCTCTCCTCAGAGGCACCAGCCCGGGCAGTTTTTGTGTTACTGCTCTGTGAATAAATGGCCTTATGGAATGGAACATCTCAGACTTTGCTGTGGGGAACCTGGGGTTAAACCCGTCAGGAAACCTGGTCTGACTGTGGAGTGGGGTGTGCAGGGAGCCAAGCAGGGCACCCGTGGGCTCACTGGAGCTGCCCCCTGTGAAGGGGCTTCGCTCCCAGACTGCCAGAGAGTCTCGTGAATGCTCAGACTGCGTAGTTTCCTTAACAGGTCTACAAATTCCTGTTAGGCTTTCAGCACACATTTGGTTTCCTGATGACCCTGTTCCTAATTGGGCAAAGTCAGTAGATGCACAAAACCACTGCTTAACAGCAGTGCAGGGGGACACCTGTCCTCTCCTTCGCCCCAGCTAAAGATGTTCAAGTCACTGAAAAAGGAAAGAGGGCAAAGTGCCCCAAGAGCAAAGAGACTTTAAGCTGGTGCATAAGCAGGACTACAGCTACTAATATGGCTAGAAAACAGGCAGGTAATGGACCTTGACATGCTTAAATCCATTCTCAAAGTTTCAGTAGATATGATTCTGGGCCTGTGGCCTTCCTGAATAACCTGGATAGGTATTCAGTGAGTAATAGGTAGGTTTCCTCACAGAGGTATTACTGTGACTTTGTAATACCTGTCTAAAGGGGAGTTTTGCAACACCTCTGTGAAACACTGACTTTCTGATGTTCTCTGAGGTTACAGAGCTCTCCAATACCTCTCACTGTAATTCACTTCTCAACAGAATAGTATTATTCTGTACTGTGTGAATTGCCTGAGGCTATGCAGACTGAAAATACAAGACTACCCTTTGTGCAAGAAAAAGCAGAAATGAAAGAAGAAATTTTTAAGACAGTTCTTTCACTGTGAATCCTCTTCCAACTGTTTCTTGACAAACCATAACTGACCTGAATGTTGGAGATCTGAGGTGCATACATCTACACTGGCATCATGTATAGGACTGCAATATAATGTTGAGATAGGCAAGCTAACTTTAATGTAAATAGCTCAGATACTGAAGTAGCACTGAGAGCAAAGTATCACCAGCTTATAAACAAATCCTTAGTCAGGAACCACGAGTCTCAGAGGAGGTTAGAATAACATTAGGTAATGGACCCGTTTTGCACCTCTGTTGGTTTTCTTTACTATTTTTTCATGTTACAGCCTTACATATATAAGAAAACATGCTCACTTTTACTCTTCTTCAAAAACTCCAAATAAATAAGAATACCAATTTGTATTCCTTAGAGATGCAACTTAGTTTTCTAACCTTTATTTTTCAGCAGTCAGTGGAGCTACTTCAGTGTAGCTAAAGAACTGAATATCAGGGGGTCCAACGAGTCTATCCTTGCTGCCTCTAAAGCCCCATTTTCTGATTCTTTGCTATGTCATTTTCACTGGACCCTTCAAATTGTTTGCTGTAAGCCTATAGAGTTACCATGTCAGGCCTGTGCCTAGTGAAATCTTGTGGTCTGCAGCTGGTATAATCCAGCCATGGCTGGTACTGGCGTGCCGGAGTCACCGCAGTATCAAGTTGTGCCACTCACATCAGACAGTCATAGAATGAGTCACAGAATCATAGAACCATAGAATGGCTTGGGTTGGAAGCAATCTTAAAGATCATCTCATTCCAATCCTTCTGCCATGGGCTCCATACCACATGGCACTTCCAGGGATGGGGCATCAACAGCTTCTCTGGGCAATCTGTTCCAGTACCTCACCACCCTCACGATCAAGAATTTCTTCTTAACATCTAATCTAAACCTAGTCTCTTTCAGTTTGAAGCCATTTCCCCTTGTCCTGTCACTACAGGCTTGTGTAAAAATTCTCTCTCCATATTTTCTATAGGGTCCCTTCAGTTACTGGGAGGCTGCAATTAGGTCACCCTGAAGCCTTCTCTTCTCCAGCCTGAACAATCCCAGTTGTCTCAGCCTTTCGTCGTAGGAGAGGTGCTCCATCCCCCTCATCGTCTTGGTGGCCTTCTCTGGAGTCACTCCAACAGGCCCATGTCCTTCCTGTGCTGGGGACCCCAGCGCTGGAGGCAGCACTGCAGGTGGGGTCTCACCAGAGCAGAGCAGAGGGGCAGAATCCCCTCCCTGGCCCTGCTGGCTGCACTGCTTTGGATGCAGCCCAAGACATGTTTGGCTTTCTGGCCTGTGAGTGACCATGGCTGGGTCATGTCCAGCCTCTCATTCACCAGCATTCCCAAGTCCTTCTGGGCAGGGCTGTTCTCTATCTATTCATCCCCCAGCCTGTACTGACCCCAGGTCAGCCCTTGTCACTTTGTGGTTACTCCCATAACTAAGGATTTTAACTGAAAACACAGAACAAGCTTGAACACTGAGAAAAAGCACATTAGTTTCATTATATATAAATAGTGTCATCTGTAATAATCAGATAATGGGTATAACAATAACATGAATATCATTTGAGAAACTAATTTTTCAGCCCAGCTGTACAATTTATACTAACTCAGTTGCTTCACTTAATTTGGCTAGGATTATCATTAATTTGTAATGTCTTAAGATGTCTGCAATGACACTGGAGTGGATATCTAGGTCAGGCCCAGTTCAGAGGGAACTGTCTCTAGGGACTATGAGAAAGTCACTGCAGAATCACACAGGGCAACTAATGCAGCCCATGGCTTATCACAAACTGTACTATAACTTCACTGGGAAAGATGTGAATTAATGCCTCTGTCTAGTCTCCACATGTTCAGACAGGAATGAATCATGCAGTTTATTTAAAGTTCAGCTTCTTGCTCTCCAGGATCACTATTGCATGTGAAAAGTGACATAAAAAGCAGTTCCACATATACCTCCCTGTGTTTGTTCAAATTGTCTGTGCTGTGTTCTGCTCCTCAGCTGAAAAAGGCTTGCCTCAGGAAATACAGCCAGATAGAAACCAAAATAGGGGTGGAAATAAGGTCTGTGTGCCAAGGAACTTTTCAATTATCTTTCCTCTAACTCATCATCCACAACCAAAAATTTAGAATAAGGACTAGGATAATCACAGAAACTTTGTAAGGTCTATTAACAGAAAAATTCAGTCAGATCTGCTGACGTGAAACAGCTGGAGATGCTGAAGCCCTTAATAAATGGCCTCTCCTGATGAGATTTACAAGAACTCTTGATCTGCCATCATGCTGGTTGCATCTGTCACTTGCACCTGGTATGAATATCTTAGTTAGATATCATATATCACTTTTATGTGGTCCAGCAGGACAGCTGGAATTACTTCACCTTTGTGTCAAGACCTTTAATAGTGAAACGTGTTTTATAAGGTTCATCTGTACCATTGCTAGCATTGTCTGGTGTTGGATTCTCCTAAAACAACAGTAGGTCTGAAGCAGTCTCATCCGCTGGCAACACTCAGCTCTCACAACTAGTGTTGTAAAATTATCTGTGTTTCTTTCCTCCCTTTTACAGTCTGTCATGTACAGAGTTGGTTTGAGGAAGGGAGATCCTCTGGGGACCTATTTCAGCCATTATCTGAAGCTTGTATTTTGATTTAGGCATTTTATATGCCTCTCTTTGTGGATCACCTGCATTTCAGAGAAGGCTATTCCTTTACAGATGTTAGGATAGATGAGCGTATGATGAGAGGTTTCTATTATATGTTATTTCTTTCTTTGTTCTGATGCTACTGTCACTACAAATAGTGCTTTTATCATATGTCAGTACCCCAAAGCAGCAAAATGTCTTTGTTTCAAAACCATAGCTCAGCCTGTGTCAGCTTGGTCCCCTTCCTCAGCAACAGCTCTATCTCCTAATGGCTCTCCAGGTCCACATGGAAGTCAGGAGACCGATTAGGTGCCTCCACTCAGGTATGATCCAAAAGAGAGCTATACAGACTGGAGCAGTTGCATAACTTAACAAAGATGAATAGTTATCACTACTATGGCAACTTTCTGCAAATGAAACGAACACGATTATCAACATAGCACAAGATTTGGACCTCTCTATTACAGACATTCTCCACAAACAGTCAGACCATCCAACTTGTTATATGGAATTGCCCACTTTAATTTAAGCAGATTTAAAATGGTAGACATTTAATTTCCATGTGTGAAAATAAAGGTATTTCTAGTTCCTCACTGAAGTTATTTGCTGCAAGGTGTGATACAACTGTTTTTAATATTCAATGCAGATACTCAAAAAAGCAACTTCTAAAAGTATTTAACAAGTCTCCCAGTCTATGATTTTGGGAGTGCGGCATTACCATGATTCACTCCCTAGATTTATGAAGCACTTACACTTTAACATAACAAAATAATCAGGCACGTCACTTGCAATTGAGTAATCAATACAATTATCTATAAAGCAAAAACGGTGGATCTAAATTGTCTGCTTATTTCTCCACTATCCTTTTAAAGTTATATTTCAGCTATAAAATTTACATCCCTGCATAAAATGCTATTGAATCTCTTTATCTAGAATTATTATAAGGTGAATATTTTTTTAATGTAATGTATTACATGTTAGGTCAGTGTCTAATAGCAAAATATTAAAGACATAATTCTTCCAGGTGAATAATGACCTTATCATGTTCCCTTTTCCCATATTCATAGGCCCTTAATAATATTCCTTTAAATTTATCTTCCTTCAACGTAAATTCCTGATTCAGTCCTCCATGTAATACTATAAACCAGCCTGTGACAATGAAATGCTGAATTTTTCCTCTGATATTAAGGTTTTTCTCCTATTATTTCCCAGTTTGAATTATTTCCATGTCTCCTTTTCCCTTGCACACTAGCTTAGTGAAGTCAGAAAAGGATTTAGTGGGTACCTTTGTTTCTATCAGGCTTTGTTGTAGCTTTCATTGTTCTTTACTTTTTATCCTCTCACTGTCTCTCATTGACATGCATTCAGGTATAATTTTTACTCACACACTGAATCCTTTATTTTGCCAGGGGAAATGTAAAGAAGAGTTTTTGTCAATGAGAATAAGATGCGGGGTGAAAACGCAGCTCAGGGCAAAGAGAATGGGAGGAAGGGCAGACGGAAGAAAGGCAGCTGGCAGCACAGGGGAGCTGTCAAGGGGTCAGTGCGCCATGGGGGTGATGATAGTGCATGATGGTGGGCCAAGGCAGAGTGGGCATGACCAGAAGGGGCAAATACAGCTAAGGCTTGCTGGCTGCTGTTGCTCCAGAAAAAAAGTGGCAGTGGTTGAAAAGAGCTCAAGGAAAAAAGCTCAAGGATAGCTGGAGGGAGTAGGGAGAGGGAAGAGTGATGACAGTGGGTGGGAAAATGTCTTAAAGCTCTTGGCTGTGGAAGGGCCTGACTAACCCCTTCCATCTTCCCACTCACATGGGCTGATCCTGGCTCTCTATTCCAGCTGGCCTTTTCCACTGACTAGGACTTTTACTGAGATGAGCAGTTTGCAGCTTATGCATTTTCAGGAGTAATTTAAATTTAATTTTCAAGATGTCTCTCCCTCATTTCTCTCCAAAGAACATCCATGAAAGAGTGAACAAACTCTTTGATGTACATTTCATTAGGAAATCTACTCATCTCACAGTCAACATCAAAGGAACACTTCCATAAAAATACAAATGTCAGTGTAATGACCCTCAACAAAAATGTGTTGAATAAGATAGCTTGGGCCACAGATGAACCAAAAGAGGAAAAAAGAGAGGGACAGGTGATAAAGCACTCAAGCATCCATAGAAAATATGTGCAGCTTTAGAACCTGCATGCAATAAGTCTTGAAAAAAGAGATATTATTCAGCTTTACTGAGGGCTTCCAGAACATTTGGAAATGATACATGATGAAACACAAAGGCGGGAGAGGCATCCATGCACAATGCGGTTATAAAGCTGACAGATCACCATGGCGTTGAGAACAGGAAAAGAAGTCAAAGAAAGAACAATTCTTTTCAAAGATATACTCAAACTACCCATGTCAGGTTAGCAGCATTGGGAAAAAGTAATGCACTATTTTAATGTTCAGCATATTGTGGCGACCTGCAAGTTTATTTGGTGACTGACACAAGTTGTAGGAAAAGAGAAAATGCATGACCCCAGAAAACCTACTGAAGAAACATTAACAGTGAAAATTAAACATTAGCAATGAAAATTAAAAGCAATTAGCATGAAAACATGCTTGAATAACAAGCATGAACAAACTTGAATAAAATAGGAGATATTTACATACTGGAAATGCTAACAAAAGTGGGCCAGCTGTGAAGCTATTCTTTCCAGTCACCTATCTTTTTGGCATATCATTCTGAACTTCTTCAGAATGTATATATAGCAATTTTTAAATCCTTCTATGAAAAGATGAAAAATTATTAACAGAGTCACTTCTGAAATGCAGCTATATGAGATCAGTTTGTGGGGATCAAACAAAAGATATAGAGGCATAGTTACTGAGAAATTGAAAATATTTTGAATAAGGCTGTATTTGAAAAATATACAGAACCTGTAACATGAGCAAATAATCCTTTAAATTGTATCAGCTGAATACAGCAGAGTGTATCAGTCTCTTTTCCTTGACCACACCTTTTCTAGCTCTTCATCACTCAAAGTACTGTAGGTATCTCAACTGACATAAGTTTTGCACACTATATGTCTCAACAGTGTAAAAGTTCTCTATGTAGCCAGTGTAAATAATAGCCAAAACAAGCAAGAGTGATAATAATTATAAATAAATCAGCCTTTTAAACTTGGATAGGATTTTGCATTTGACAGAGAATAGATAAATGGAAAAAACAATTACTTTTTACTGAGCTTAGTAGAAGTGGTCATTTATTAAAGAAATATGTTCAACAGCTCTTGCTAAACTAGTAAGCCTGGCAAACTTTAAGAAAAATTGTGTTTTCCCAAACACTCAGAAATTTGTTAAAAATATTAAAAATGCTTTCTACAAAACATCTATAGCTCCTTATCAAAATTATTTCAAAGTGATGCATTCTCTGGAGCTTTTCTTAATATTTAAGTAGAAAACTACTTATAGTCTAAGAGATTCCAACTTAAGCCTCTTTATCCATGATTTCAGCTAGAGGATAAGAGCCCTTCTGTACGCAGTTCTCCTGCCATAGAAACTCAATGATGAAATGTAATGGCAGGGAAGGTGGCTCTGTTGTGTCAGAAAAGATTAAAATGTGAAAAGCATGACTATCCTGAAGTCTTTTGAAATCTAGGTCTCTCTTACATTTCTTTATACTATTGCCAGGGGATAATTCCTCACTGAGTAGCTGGTTTTGACATGAGATTCAAATTATGCTTTGGTTCATGATTTTTAGGGCTCACACTAAATGCAGTGTGCTTCCTCTTACAGTGATACTGATGAGAACGTTGTGCAAAAATCTGACTTCTGGAAAGGATTGTATTCCAGCATTAGAACATTTCTACAGGTTCATTCACTGTCTACAAGGGAAATGATCTTTACCAAATGTTGGCTCTTTGGACAGCAAGGCTTCCTGGTGGTGGAATCACCTGTTTTATAGCCACACCATATTGACTGCTAAGAGGGAAAAGGCACCTTCCATGCCTAGTGAAGAGGGTTTTTCTTTTTAATGACCTGTCTCCAAAGTGCCATGAAGGGACTTAAATTCATAGGATTTCAGGACCAAAAAGAAAATTTCATTATTATATGGACAAGTTTTCTTTGGATCTTAGATTTCATGTGCTTATCCCTGGGTCAAACCAAGTAAATGCAGCTTAACATAAGCATAAGACATAATTTTCTGTCGTGTTTACTACTTCCATTTTCCTCTGGCTTACTTCACACCAAAAAAAAAACCAACAACAACAACAAAACAAACAAACAAAAAACCAAAACAAAACAAAAAACCCCAGAGTAGGAGTAGATTTCCATATGAATCTTGCCTCCCTTTTCTAACTGGAAGAAAAGTCACAAAGTCATGGCTGCATTGCAAACAACAGAGGAAGATATGATAATCTTTTAAGCGTGGTTTGAGGAAGTATTTCTCTTCTGATTCTGTTCACACTAGCATTAAGCCTACATGTGTGAATCTCAATTAAAGCAAACTAAGTCTATGGACTTCATGGAGCTCTTCCATAACATGTGGTATTTGTTTTCTATTTCATTTTGCAGAAGTGTTTTATAGTACCAATCAAGTACATGGACGAAACCTCAGACAAAATCAAGATCAGTTGACAACAAAGGTGTAATTTAAAGGCATAATCAAGAAGTACTTGAAAAAAACTCCACTATTTAAAACAAGTGAACAGAGAGATAACTAAGGCCCTTTCTTGTCTAATGCACTTATTTAGTGTTGTCAAGATTACAGATTTTTTTTCCCAATAACTAATGAATTGTAAGGGTTACAAGACAAGGTTATTCTGCTTGCCTTGGGTATCTAGATGTTATAGATTTCTCTGGGATATTTTCATCAGGAAAATAAACTCATTCTGGATCCAGATATTTCTTTATAAGCAATAGTCACTAGCAAGGAACACACTATCACTCACCTTTGCTCAAAAGGGGTTTTTCTCTCTCATCTCCCAGTATTCCCTCTGAGCTCTGCATTTGTGGCTATTTCATATTGAGATTTGACCTTTGACTGATTCTCTGGTATTTCTTATGCCTCTTTCTTCCTGTTTTATCTCTCTCACCACAAAGACACACGCAGACAAAACATGATCAACAGATATCTAGAGTTTCCCTGTGTCTTTCCCTTCTTTCCCTTGCCTTGCCACACTTCTTAAATTCAGATTTCCCTGGACCTGCCCAAAACAGTTTTCCACTGCTCCTTCTTTTGTTAGAGGAAAAAAGAGGCAACTGTTGGGCCTCTCATTTACTCAGATGTAGTTTTCCTTTTTGAAGGTCTCAGCACAGCAACATGCTACCCAGCACCCCTCAGAGCTGAATGCATTGCTTTACTTCTGCAAGTTAGCTGTAACTTCAGGAATCTTAACTGCATCGTGGATTTTGTCTGATGCTAATTTATTAAAGCTATTAAGAAAATGCTTTATTAAAAGAAGCCTTGTTATGGATTTAAAACAAATATATTTAATCTTACATTAAAAACTGGTTTAAGATAGAAATAATGTGGTTATAGTAAGATGAAGGTATTTCAGTTAAAAAGAACTAGAAACTACCATGTCCTTATCTTATGTAAATGTTACATTGTGAAAATCCTCTCAGGCTTAGCATGACAGCCTGTATAACATTTCAGCTGCTATATTTCAACTGTAATAACAAGCAAAGTGTAATCTTAACAGATCTTATCAAATCACCACAATCCTTCCACACTCAAGGACAAAATAACTCCTCATGAATGCTATGTACTCTGTATGTAAGGGTACTTCTGGAGTTTGGGACTTCTGTCTTCCCTTTCTGAAGGAACAACAAAAGTATTGCTTAAAATGGCCCAGTCTAAGTTCCTGGGAGCTTAAGAACACTGTCTCCTTGTGGATTACAGCTGGTAGCTGTAAGGTTTAAAGTTTTACAATTTACACTGCTGGAATTTCTTCTTCATTTTAATCTCCACCACTCAAATCCCTTTAGTTTTCTTGGCGAGCTGTGAAACTTTAGATTACTAGTTAAATAGAATGTTTTGCCTGCAAATATTGTAATGTATATATGGTCCATAGAAATAATAGAAAATGAATGCAAAATACATTAATAATGTCTAGTTTGGGGAGAAAAGGTGAAACTCCAGGAAATTTTAAGCAGTTACAAAAACTGTCATAAGGATGAAAAATCATTTAAATGGTGAATTAATCTTTTTCTCTCTTTATAGAGAAATCTTGTTACAGTCAGTGTAGAACTAGCATACACCTTTAACAGAATGGACATATTTCGCCATTAAGTTATTTAGACTCATTTTAGATACATTTAGAAATGAGTTCCATAATATTTTACAATACTAATTTTATCAGATTGAGTAATTTAATTTCTGTGGCATTCTACTGCATTTGTCCCATTGCTTCCATTATCATTATGTTTTTGAACTATTTTTTACAACAGCTGGACCACATCATACCCTTCAGTGCTACAATCCTCAAAAGAGAGTTTTAGAAGACTTGGTGAGTACTTTGGAGAGAGATGCAGGCTCTTCCACTGGACAGCCCCAGTTTTCTTTAGTCAAAAAAGGCACTGAGCTATTAATTTTTTCAAATTCTTAAGCAGATGACTATGTCTATTCCTGTTTGCTTTGGCCTCAGGCAAGCCTTCTGGCTTATTGGCAATGTTTCTGTATTGTACCTGTGCTGTATGGGATTTCCTCTGGCTCTGCTTGGCCCTAATAAAACCCCAAAGAGACAGAGAAGAAATAATAATACCAGGACCCCAAAGCAATTGTGGCTAGAATGGATGTTTGCCACTTCCCTAAGCCCCATCCCATTCACTTCTCCTGTAGCCCGTCCAATCTTTCTTTATCTCCATCTAGGAATTATGTCTCCTCCTGTCTATCCTGTCAGCAAATGAGTGTGTAGTACAACCTACCACTTAAAGAACCTCTGTGTGGAGATGCCATGGGCATACAGTAGGTATCCAGTCAGGGTGTTTCAGTGGAAAAACAGACACACTTGTGTCCTCCTTCTTATTTTAGGAGACATACCACCAGCTATTTCTACAAGTCTAAAGGGATGCTTAACAGACTTTGTGCTGATCCAACTTTACCTTCATTTAAAGGAATGTTTCAGTGATGTGCAACCTGGGGTTACTGAAATGGCCAAAAAAAAAGCCACTGAAAACAGTTCAGAGAGAGTGGAACTATTATCAGTCATTAGGTTTTGCACCCTTCTGTTCTCAGCCACAAAATAGATACAAAACAGCCACTGTCTTTGATAAAACACTTTACTCGCAAACCGTTTTCAAAATAACTTTCATAAATTAGCTGTGGCTTCACATCTCAAGTTTAATCTGTGTCTCTGCAACTGCTCCCTCAAGGCTCCTCACTGACCCATGCTAGGTCTGTCCCTCTTCAGCCTGACTGCTGTGCTTCTGCACCAGTCTCAGAACACAACATAATTTCAGCTGCACTTGCAGTTTTGTCATCTTTATGAGATGTAGCAACACCTTGACTTTGGTTTAAAACTCACTCTTCTATCATCTTATGCTTGTTTAAAAAACAAATGGAGAAGCCTCTTCAATCAAAGGATTAGAAGAGACTACATACAAAATGTGTCACTCCAATATTTTCAGCAAACTTAACACTAACTTAGACAACTTTTTGTTAGCAATATTTTCATGGCTATTGCATTTGAATTATTGAGTTCCCCCTTTTAAACAAAATGAGTTACCCTATATTTTGTAGCTATATTAAAGTCCTGTAAATATTGTTGTCCTTAGTCTGAGAACATTCCTTCTACAGACTATCCATGAAAACACCCAATTGCAGCTGAGTACACTGCTGGTATCAGCAAGAAGTTGTGCACTGTTAGGAAGGCAAAATACATTAAGACAAGCCATATGTTTTAAACTTTGTAAGTCTATGTGCTATCAAACATAGCTTACCCTCTTTTTCACCAGCTCGACATCTGTAGTTAGCATCATGGTAGTTCATACATTATTTGTAATTATGCTCAGCATGGAGCTTGAGCTTTACTTCAGAGCTAGTATGAACACATTTGGATTTCACTTTATTATTAATGTGTTTTAAAGGGCATGGACATTTTGCAATTTCTCTCAGAGGCACTGGACAAATTACGGCACTAGTAGTGGCTGATTAGTTAAGCAGGACAGTTTGCAAAAAGGTTTCCAATTCATGGCAAGCATCTTGAAATGGTTATTAATTACAAACACTTTCATGGTTGTAATTTTTTCCCAGAAGTCAGTTAAAGCTGCAGCATTTACAATGTTCCTCCCACCATATGCAGCCATTTGCTGACTAGAACTCTTTCAGAGTTTCAGATCAATTCGAGCCAATGTCATGTGAATTGGTGCCCAGCCCACTTCCCAGCTGAAGTTTGGAGGCAGGTGGCACTTGATGTGTGGTGACCTCTGCTTCCTGTGCACTGCTATAGTCATACAAGGCTTAACAAAGGCACAGAACTGCAACAAATGTAAGTATTTCATGGAGAAAACATAGAATACTTTTTCTGCAATGTTAGCTTGGACTACTTTGGGAAAGTTTCAGATAACCAGCTGCACAATAAACTCAAGCTGCACTTGAGTCTAGAAAAAACAGTGTATATCAAAGAGGGTGTGCCTCTTCCACAGATTTATAATAGTGTTGGAACATTTCAGCTGAAATGCTGTCCAATGTAACTCCAGGTGTTTGGCCACATCTGTTGTTTACTCAGATGAAAATTGTGCATATTTTTTAAAATATACTATCTGTAATTTCATTTTGTGAAAAAACCTCATTATTAATTTCTAAATTATAAATTCGAAGATTCAGTATGCAATAAAGTATAGAAGCATGCTAGAAGGTATTTTCTCTGTGCAAAAAGCTATCAACAGCTTATCAGCAACCCATAGGTTCTCCATACAACTCTCATTCTCATTTCACAATATTATCGCAGAAAGAAAACTGTATCAGTTCAAAATAATGACACCAAGGACAAGATCCCTGACTTGCACATACACACACAAGTTTTGTTGCAACTTTCAGACCCTTTTTATAATCTGAAATGACAGATGATTTAGAAGATGGGAGTACCTTATTCAATATAAACACTGCTACCATTTCACTCTCTTTCTGGAACAAAAGACTTTTCCAGGCTACCTTTCTTTTTTCTTGTCCAGTCAGAAAGGTTATTTATATTCTTTCCCAGAAAGTATGACAGCACCCACTGCTGAGTGAGATTCAGTAGCTGGGACTGTGATATTTGTCTAGAACTCTTCAATAGATTCAAGATTAAAAATCTTGAATGACATGCTGCATCTCTTCCAGGCACATTTTATGTCACGCAAGGCCTGAACAGTTGCATTTGGCATTGGTAGAGGCCCAGGAATAAAAGGAATTTAATAAAATTCTGTTCAGGTCAAAATATTTTAAAGAATTGATGTTGCCTTTACATTTCCATTTTCCAGCTTTATTCTTCTACACGTTCCTATTACCTTTTAAAGTAATAAAAACAAAACTCAAGGGAGCCAGGGAAAGAAGGGGGAAAAAACAAGTTTGTTTCTAAATCCTGAAATTCCCACATGGCTAAAAGATTAAGGTGCATGAATGATTCCACAGCTTAGCGGCAGGTTAGTCCTTCGTCTGTGCTTTAACTCCACCCTGTTTCATCCAGTATAATATAATCCTCAAAGATTACAACAAGGGCACCTGAAGATTATTGTAGGATGCCAAAGGAGATTTCAAACGTGCAACACCTCTAAGGAGCTAGTAAATGATACCTGAGGCAAAACTGCATCCCAGAGATGATTCCATGCTGCAGCATGGCCCCTGAGGAAGGCTGGCCCAGGAGTCCTGGCTAAGCATTGCCAGCTCAAACTGCTGTGGCACAACTGAGACACCCAGGACTGAGCGCACAGAAAGCTTCAAGGTGTGTACTGCACCCAGAGTATCCTTGGGGATCTGTGAGTTTGTTTGGCTTGGTTTTGTTTTCTTAAAAAAGAAAATGATCACAGCAGGGGAGAGGTAAGGAACCTTTCCTTTAAAGAACCTGTAAGGAGGCTGTAGTGAAAAAAGGGGTTGTTCTGCATCACACTTTTCAGGGAGCCACCATCTTGGAAAGGGCAGTACCCCAACAACTTGGCTGTCTCTTTGTTCTCAGGGAGTTCCTGAGATTCAGAAATTGTGTTTCTAGAGATTATTTACTGTCATTTTTTGCCTGTTGCAGTTTCACTTGTTAGCAAACTGGTTTTTTGTGGGTTTTTTTTTTTTTTTTTTTTTCACTTACACCTTCTGGTATGTGTTCCTTATTGGTGGAAGGAGATTGGTTGGAACTAAGGGGAGGTAACTCGTTTTAGAGTGTTCACCTCTTTAAATTGTCTTAAACCAAGACTGACTGTTATTGCCTCTCTCTTTCAGAATACGAGTCAAGGCCCTTCAGGGCTTTCCATGAAACATTGTAGAAGTTAGTGCAAAAACACTGCTCTAAGACGCTGCAGTTACTTTAGATTAATACTCTGCACTTAGATCAGGAAAAAATCCCAGTAATATCCAATAATAACATACCCCGTAATACAAGTGTTCATAGTTATCAAAGATACTTTTTAAAAGAGAATTTAAAGTAACTTTTAAAATGAAATCATCAAAAAAATAATAAATAATAATAATAATAAAAAGCAAGGCTCTTCCTATTAAGCTTCCCATTCAGACTTTCTCATGCCTGCTACTGTTTAGGCAATGAATATTCATGAATATAAACATTATTTGTAACATCTGTATACCAGTGATAGAATGTTAGCAAGTCATTTACACTCCTTTGTTTGGGATATATACATTTATACAAAAAGAGAAAGTTTCCTTTGTGATCCTTCTCCAGAGATGATTTCACACTCCAAAGTCTGGCCTTAAGAATATTCTAATGTCTATCATATGACTCTGCAGGAACAGAAATGGAAGCAGAGTTTCTCAGTCCACAGCCAAACCCTTCTACCTTGCCAGAAAATAAAAAATAAGTTTAATTTGTGAAACCATTTCACAGCCTATCATCTGAAAGAAAAACAAAACAAAAGTAGACTGCATCTGGGTTTGTCAGTACATAAAAATTCCATCAGAGTTCAAATTCCTCTACTCCATGGCATTTCTTTCCTCCAGTTATCTCACTTAAGTTAGATGAGGTGACATGGCTTATCACATGAGAAAGTCACACTAATTTACTCAGCCACCCATCCTTTAACAATCACTTGCAACTCTGTGAAGTCTGTTATTTCAGATTCACACTCTTTGTTTTTGTTCTTTTTAAATTAACTCAAAATCGTGAACTTAAATGACCATTTCAAATTAATGCCTACCCTTTTGTGCGTGGTCCCATAGGTTTTAATGTATATTTTCTGTTAAATTAAGAATTTACCTAAATGGAAACTTCCTCAAGGTAGAAATCTAATCTAAAGCAATTAGTTAACAATAGCTAGGAAGGGTGATATCACACGTCCTGGTGTCAGGTGTGCTTATTGATGAAGACTAGTAAAGCCCAAGAAAACAACCACCTGTGACATGATCACACTTCCTGGGCATCTGGTCACAGCTAAACTTCTCAAAAAGTTTTTGTCAGCTAGATAATATCATTAGCAAACATGGGTGTGCATGGACATACCTGAACATCTCATCTGGTGATGAATTATCTAAAGTTACCTGTCCTGAATGGCAGAACATCATCTTGCTCAGTGGCTTCAACATGCTTTCTTACCTTCTGGTCACTTTGTTCCTCTGCACTGTTTGCATGTAAGAGCATAAATACTTTTGATAATTATTTTCCTCCAACTTACCACTTTCAAATTTTTCTCTTTCTGACTCTCAGGTTCCTATCCTGTATAGAATTCTTTACATGTAGGTCACCCTGCACTTAGAAAGAAGCTCTAATTTGTCTATTGACTTTTAGCAGTTCAGTCACTAACGTGAAGTGAGTTGGTAATTACACGTCAGTCACAGTTGGCAGTCCTTCCTGACTCAGAAGTGAGAGAGCTCACAAATTCAGCATTCATGGAAACTGAAATGAACAAAGTTGTAAAATACTGATGACAGAAGGCACAGGATTGCAGAATAGTGAAACCACTCTTATCACTTGACAGTATAGAATGAAATATAGTCTGTGATACACCAAAAGGGTTCCATGAGAGATTTTAAGTTTTACTGCAAATGCATGTCCATTAAATGAAAAGCAGTCTTCCTGTGATTGTTTTGTTTGATTTTTTTAAACCAAACTGCTGTGTGTTTTTGTGGTCCACTATGTGATTCTGCAGTCAGCACATCCAATAGTCTGTCTGGTTCCTCTGGAAAGAGAATTCTTTATTAAGCACTAATCTTTAACTGGATCTGAAGCATTTATCTTCTGGGATGAGAACTGTTGCCAGTGTGCTGAAAAATGCCATTAAAATTTTTCTCTGTCATATTCCTAAAGCCTAATCTGAATAATTGTCACATTCAGACTTCTCAATCAGCATGAAAACAATCCATCTCAGCCTCTGTACAGATAAGATCGGTAGGCTTGAGTGGAATATTATATCCTTTCCCAGTCCTTAAGTATTGCTACATACAAAATACAGATTCTTTGCTAAAACTACATGGTATGAACAGTCAAATGGCTTCAGTTATCCTATTATGTCCACATTTCAGATTGACTCAAACCTTCTCTTCTGCAAAGCCTGTAAGAGAAAGATTAATGGCAAATAGGAAGCTTTAGAAAACACGGACATCTGGAAATTAAGATATCATAGTGGTGTAAGCCACAGTGGAATAAAACATTTGTTTTATTCAACCTTTAGTTTCTAAAGCCAGTCAATATGGAAGGAGAGCCAACAATTTAACAGCACACAGTTGTTTATGTAAGGTCTGCTGTGCAAAATAGTCATCCAATTTTTTGCAAAACCAGCAGGTGCTGGGTATGCCAAACTGTCAGAGCACCCACTTTTCGGGCATAAATACATGTCATGACTCACATAATCTCTGAACCCTTCTGGCTGGCTGATGACCTTTGTCACCTCCACCAGCCCCTACTTGCTCAGCCTCTTGCAGCAATGCAGGGTCAGAGAGGTGCAGGGAGGAAACCAGCAGCAGTGACTTCATAGGGATGGCCCACACCTATTCCCTACTGCTGCCCAACACAAATCCTAGGGCATGTCTCATCTGGATGTGCAGGTGCTGCACTATGGGAATAGCTGGCACAAAAATTCAAGGGTGAATATGCAAGAGTGTTATTATGAAAAGTTACTAGCTTTGAATATGATGAGCTATTTTGCTGGTGGTGTTTACATTGTGCTGATTTTAATTTCCCACTCAGCAGGTTGAAATATTTTCTTCCAGACTGTCTTTCGCCTTAATTGCATAAGTCTGTTTCTAATTGAAGCTGATATTAAAATTATGTAATTCTTTTTCCTAATGTCATTTCATGTAGTGCATTAAAATTCTCAAACATCTTTTTCTTGTACAGTAGCAGTGTCAATAGGTAACATAAGCACAGTATTTCTTAGCATCCTGATTTGCAAGCAGCATTGCACCATGAGAAAAATATCCAAACTCATTTGCACTGTGATCCTTCAGTGAAGAACAGAAGTTTAGTATTTTGTAGATTTTCTAAAAATGAAAAGACTTTATCTAGTAGATGCCGTGGTAATAGAAGGTATCTTAGAACATCAATAAACTACACTGATGAATGGCATCTTGTCACCTACTCACTTTAACTTCTGTTAAATTTAAATCCAATTTAACTGTGTGTATATGCAAGGTTTGAGAGACCAACAGTTATTTACCAAATATTGGTCACAATTCTGTAGTGCAATGAATCCCCTTCATTTTATTCAAGTTAATATATGTCAAGAGTATTTAGCTCTTTGCAGAACTGAATGATAAGATCAAGGATTATTCTATGAGGAAATAAAATTAAGTGTTCCATAAAAACCATATAGGAGTTTTGAAGAGGACTTGCATCTTCATTATAACTTCTTTGATTGGGACATGTTCCTAAAAAACCCTCTCTTTATTCACTATCAGAGAAATCAAAACACCCCAGTCCTAAATCCAAATCAAGGTTGAGGAATAGAAACTCTTTTAGCCATTGCTACTGAGCACTGTAAAATTATGGATCAAAAGATTATGGCCATTCTGACATCCTTATTTAAAAAAAAAAAAAATAGAGAAGAAACTGGGCAGCAACCATGGAATATAGTTGATACATGAGAAAAAATCTCTTTGCAAGGCACCTTTATGTATATGAGAGAACTAGAGCAGAGTCTATTCCTCTTTTTAGATGAAGACTGAACAACTAGAATTGTCCAAGCTTTCTTCTTGCAAAAGATGTCTGTCACACAATTAGTAATTTGTGTTTGTATGAAATTCTACATTAGCTGGGGAGTGCCAGGTCCAGTCTCACAAAGCCAATTGCAAGCTTATGATTAATTAAGCTAAACAGTAATGTGTATATTCAGGGTTGAAAGAAGAAAAAGAGAGGAAAAAAAAGAGGAAGGATGCAACAAAACTGCATGGGAGAAAACACTGGATAGACAGCAATTTTCTAGTCTGAAGTTTTGCTGCAGAAGTTAGCAAATTTTCAATCCAAGCATAAGAATGCAATCTAGGCATAAAAGCTCATTTCCTTTGTTCAAAATCCTGCCAGCTGATCTGACACTTTTTCTCTTATTAATTTAATTTGAAGGGAATGAAAATTAACTACCAATAGCAATTAAGTAGTTTAGCATCCTAATCAACTTCTAATTTATCTGACAGAATCAGACTTTTCTTTGTTTGAGAATCATGTTTCATTCCAGGATATAAAAGAAGAAGCAACTGGCAAAATAATAATAAGGTTCAAACTGTATTAGGAAAGACTGCAAAAGATTTGTTATTTTACATAGAGCAAACCCAGGTTTCTCAAAAGCATTCAAAATTCCCAGCAAATGAAACCCAGGTATCATGCACTCTGAAGAGAGTGTATCATAACTTAACACCTCTTGGTCATTGCATATTTCAAACCATACATGGACCCAATTCAGTAGAATTTCTGAAAGACAAATGCAACTTATTCTTAAGACTTCAAGGCTGCTTATTTCTAGGGTGGTTAAATTATAAAATGTCTCACTGTTACCCATTACTTTGATAAACAGTGCTAGAAGGAATGGGATACATTTCCATTTTAAAGGCTCAGGAGACTTTTTGGTTGTTACTTTGAAGAAAGGATAGACCTTACCCTCACAGCCAGACTCTGAGACTCTCTTCTGGTATTAAGCAGAAAACTCTTTTTTTGGAAGGAAGTCAAAAGGACAATTGATAAATCAGATAATTTCTGATATGGGCAGGATCTCAGCATATATGTTATTGCACATATCTCTGATGAGTAAAAAGTCTGGTTTTAACTCCTTACACAGACATAGTAAGCCCCACAAATATGTTTCTCATAGAAGATCAGCTGAGACTGCTGTAAACTACAAAAAGTAGTGAATACATTTAGAATTTATTTTTAAACTTCCTTTTGCTTCATTCCCTTTCTTTTCTGTAGCATTTCTATCTGCATGAAAGTCTTCCACCTTTTTTTGAGAGCTATTCTTGGGCTTTGTCTTCTCAGAAGTGCTTATATCACATGCTAATTGGCTTAATTAACTACAAGTCATAGCTCCAACAAAAGCATTTCCTATCTAGTCAATGTGACCATTAAAAAGTGATTTGCATTACATTTGGAGCAGCAGACGCTTAGCTTGTGAAAGGGGCTAATGAAGCATGTGTTCTGGGCACACAAATCAGGTGCAAGAGGTATAGAAAGCAGTACACAATTCCTTTGCAGAAGCAATTTAAAAGACTTTAACTAGTGGTTTTCCAATAAAAACTGACCTTTTTTTTTTCCAATGATAAAATAATTAAGGAAAATTAAGAATATCATCTCAAGCAACTTGACAATTATAAGAAAAAGCAGGCTTTTTTGTAGTCATTCATAAAAGTGATTCCACATATATTAGGTCAGAAAGTTATTCTGTAAATTATAACTTGAAAATAGAATCTGGAAGGGAAAGTGCAGTGATCAAGTGCTGCTAATGACCTGCAGAGACAAACCTGCATAAACACAGGGCTGTACTCTTACTTACAATCAGTAACAATGCAGCATTGCAGACACCAGAAAAGGACACAGCTTCAGGTGAAATTTAGGTCACATGTAAGTGCCAATGTACAAAAATATAATCCTGTGAATCTCTGCGCAGCTGCTAACAGACCTTGGATTTGCTTAAACTCTGTAGGTATTCCTGTTTTCATCACAGACTTTCCACTGATATCTGTAGCTCCTATTCGTGGCATGTGCACATGTATTTCTTGTTGGCAGGGCTAAGCAGTGCTGTCTGTGCCTGGTGCTATGTCTAATTTAGGATTAGAGGGATGGAATTGGGAGCCCCTGCTCAAGGCTGTTGCACTGGTCTGGGAGACTTTCTCAGAGCACATCTGAAATGCCTGCACTCCACACTGCACACAGGTGAAGAACGCAACCCCCTCAGAATACGCCCAGGAGAAACAAGTGTTTAATTGTCTCCCTTTTTCCTTCTTTTTGCTACAGTTGTCATCTCCACAGCCCGAGAAGTATGAGGAAGGCTAGACTGTATCCTCACCAGCTGCTGTATTCCAGTCATTCACATGACAAATGGAGACTGCTACATCTTCTTCATCTTAGCTTTGGCTGACTTTGGACCTAGCCCTGCTTTGGGGGCTGACCCCCAGAGGTCCCTTCCAGCCTAAATTATTATGTGATTATAATACCTGCTACTCACATTTTAAAAGCCAGCAGTAGTCCTTGCTAATTTTCTGCAAGAAAAACTGTAGACCTTTTTTTTTTTTTGGGAATTCCACAACGAATAAGGGGGTAGATATAAATAAAGAATGACTAGGGAAAGTAAATCCTGTCTGTGGGATTTTTCACACTGGTGAGATGCAGATGGTTTACTATGCACATGGATGCCTGATTCTGCCATTCCTGAACTTTTTTTAGGTACTACTTAGTAGTGCCCAGACCTCCTGGGTGACTAAAATTTCAGTTCCTAAAATTCAGATATGATACTAACAGGATTCCCTCTGGAAAAAGGGAATTTAAAGTCCAGCCACTCAGATACCAGCTAAAATCCATTTTGTTCTCTCAATGAGATCCTTTATTTAGCAACTCCTTTTCAGGTTTTGCACTGGAGAAGCCTGGCAGAGAGTTCTTTTCACTCCTGCACTATTTTGAGCTGAGCAGCAATCCATGAACCAAGTCCCCATGCCCACAGGTTATGGCTCTGGTTATAAAAGTGCTTTCTTTAAGTATTAATTCCTTACCATTCTTTTTACCCCACTGAATGTAAGCTAAAAATCAATAACCGAAAACCATGTTAATGCAGCAAAAATATTCAAAATATTGTCCCATCTATCTGAAGATACCAGCAGAGCACAACCAGACTAGAGACCACGTCAGAAAGTAGAGGACACAGGTTCCAGACAAACTCGTAAAGAAGCAGCCCTGGAGAGGTGCTGGGCTGTGTCAACCGTCCCGGTTTTGGGTGCTGTTTGGGGTGCTGGGGTGCAGAGGTGGGGGCGCTCCCGGGTGCAGCAGGCAGGGCCTGGCACCAGGCCCCATCCCACCATGCCAGCCAGGGACAGCCTGTCCCGGGGTGCTGGGCCCTCCCTTGAGATGGGGCCGGGGCCCAGCCGGTGGGCAGCTGGGGAGCCATGCTGCTGCAAAGCTGCTGGGGCACTGGCTGATGCATTGCGGGGGCTCACACAGGCCATGGGCACGGTGGGGGCAGCGCTGGGAAGGGGAGCATGATCCTGAGGACTGTGGTGCCATCAGAACCCTGAGACAGGGACATGGAACATTCCCAATAGGAAAGGATGGATAAGGCCAACTCTTTTGAAGAGAAGTAAGTAGTCATGGCTACAAGCTCTGCAAACCTCTTTCTCCCCAGGTCTGAGCTCTCCCTTTTCATTACAATGGCCATTACAATAACTGTTTTAAGTTTCCACTCTCATACATATGAATGATCTTAAGTATCGACGGCAATCCAAAAGGTTTTGCCCTCAAGCTCCTGACAACTTAGGCCTGGGTCTTGATGTTTTTCTAAGTCACTTCTCAGATGGGCTTCTAGCAGAGCCACCTCAAACACGCTTTTGAGCTCTGGCTCTTGGGTGGTGGGGCAAAGGGGACACCCTCTGGCTGTGGCTGAGTGGGCATAGGTTCCTCTTCTGATGGCCATGGACTCCTCCTCTGATCTACACATGCTTCTGGGAATTACAGGAGACTGACACTCCCTAGAAAGGGGCTGGCTGCCCATGTGCTTGACCATGTTCATCCCTTGCTTCTGTTCCTTATGCTCAAATTAAATTGTGAGGTTTTAGATCTATATCTTTGGTAATGTCTGGCACAACACAAAGCTTCTGGTCTTGCTCACAGGCTTATTTCTGCCAGCTAAGAGATCCTGTGTGGATCCCTAACAGTAAGCAGAACTTTCCTGGAAGTGTGAACTGTCAGTTCTGTCAGACCTGGCAAGTACTCCTTTGGGAAATATGTTATCTACTGGAAAGCATCCTTAAACTCCTCCTCAGTATTTTGTTTCTTTCAATGATTCTTTTTGAGAAGACAATTTACAAAAGCAAACACTTTTTTTTTGGGGGGGGGGCAGAAATTGTGATGTCTCTGAATAATTTTTACCCACATGCTTTTTTCCTTTCTTAATACGTGAAAGTTCATACTATTTAACCCTAACTATTACCTTCTACTAACGCTGGCTTTTTTTTCAGTGATAATATTGCGGTTTCTGGCTGCACACAGGCTTGTGCACCTGTGTCCAACTTAAAATGAATAAATGTTTCATTTGTTTTGGACTGGTGGTTAATTCATCTTCTGATGCAATGACATCCAAAAATTCCCATTTCTTCATTCTCTCCTGGCACCACTAAACTCTTAAAACATGGTGTAATTCCTTACAACTTCTGCATTCTCTTCTGAAGGCCAGGAGTAGTGTTGTTTATTGCAGTGCATGGAACTGTTCCATGTTTGCTGATTTTCATCTCCACATACTTCATTTCTTCCTTACTGCAGTAGTTCATCTTCCTTTGCATCATCTGGGTCAAAATTGCCTTCACTTCTTCAAAGTAAAAATCCAAGTAAATTTTTAAAGATTTGAAACTGGACCCCCTATTAATTAGTATCTTCTGTTTCAGATTTCCAATGTGATTTGCTATACAGAAACTTAGCCTCCAAAATTTGAGGTGTTTCAACCCTCTGTAATTTGGAAAGTCTTGTATCCTCTCTTTTCATTCTATGATTAAGAGCACCTCTCTCCCATTTCAAGTAACATGGAGGAGAGCATTCCTCCACCTCTGTGAGTTTCAGTGTACCTTTTCTGTCCTGGTGTTTGTGAAGTCAAGCTCTGCTCGATCTACTCCATATTTCTTTAAGATTTCACATATTTTAAAATAATTCTATTTATTAATCATTATTCAAGCTGCTTTCCTTTTTTTTTTTTCTTTTTCTTTTTTTTTCTTTTTTTTTTTAGTTTCCTTTCTGGCATCCTGCATCTGTTAGGAAACATAAGTATCAATGTGCTCGACAAATGTCTGCTTTAAGTTGTAATCTCCCAGTCATTAACACTGGATCGATGCATTTCCAGATCACCTGCTAATATATTCTTGATCCACATCAGGTGTAGTTATACACATACTGTTTCATAAAATTAAGAGCACGCAACAGGGTGTTAATGCTGCCTTTACACTGTGTCATTTTTGATCTGGCACTATAGACTCTACACCTGACTCCAGTGTGCAGTCAGAGCATGACCTCAGTGCCTGAGTTGTAAGCTGGCGGCACAGGCAGAAAGTGAGCCTCAGCATTGTACAATGCATTCCCTGCAGCTTTTCAAGGGTTTGCAAAATCCGTAGCTCCCTGCTAGTTTAGGAACTTACACAAAGGAACCGCAGTCAAAGCTGAAGATGTGTAACAGTGTATTTTTCTTGATACACAATGATATAGGATTTCTTGATATTTAATATAAATTTTTTGGTTTTTGCATTTTCTAATAAGTTTGCCATTATTTTGTAAACTTTTTCCCTGTCTACATATTTCAGAGTCCAGAATTGCATAACCACAATAGCTTTGGGTCTGAATACAAATTTAAATATACATTTGATGAATATCAGTATATATTTAAATTGATTTTTAAACTCAAGTATTGAAATGCTCTTTAAATGCTACTGATTTTTTTTTAATTCCTGTGAGATATGCCTTTAACCTATACTGTAGTTTTAGTCTATGAAGTCACTGTTTTAGACAGGGAGAAAGTTGCAGGTTAACCAAAGAATATTTTACTTCAGAAGCCCTGTCACAAAAAGGTGAATGTAATTGTCCTAAAAGTGAGCAAGCTGACATCTAGGAGAGGATCTATTTCCACTTTGTCTCTTCTGCAGAATACAGTTCATTAAATTTGTCTTCATTCTCTCATTTGCAAAATAGGCATGGAAATGTATTTCAATATTCTTAGAGTCAAAGCTAGGAAGAGGCACCTATGAACATATTCTTTATGTCACTATGAGTGCCAGTACTAACCTTATTTCATAATTCACAAATTCTTCAGTGGTTGACTAGAGGACTGGGAAGATTTGAAATCTGACATTGTGTAATTTGCTATTTCTAGCTTTGAGAAGGAAAGTAAAACATGTGGAAGATGATACATTGGATAAAGACATAAAGATATGGGTCTGGAAGGGCTCTCTAGGGATGGATCATGTAGAACTTTTGATTCTAGTGAGTGGGGGTCACCTATAAGTTAGACTGGATATCAAGCTTCACCAGAGCTGAGTTGGCTCTATGTCAACTGAACATCTGCATCATCATTTTTACATAAAAACATTCTAATGCAGTGAAGCCTGAGTGCCCTTGTACGCATAAGCAACTGGACTCAGTGAGAAATGAGGATGCAGATGACTGGAGGTGAAGTGGCAAGCAGGATACAGACACAATGCTGAACTGGAAAGGCTGAAGTGAGCATTCATCCCATATTAGTGCTCATCTTCCTGCCAGCTTTGTGCTCATTACTGTGTGCATTGAAAGGCTGTATGCTGGGAGTTACAGTGAACAGGGCTGGAAGACAACCTTACAAAAGATGGGATGGGAGGTGTGGAACCCTGTGCCTTTGGAGCCAGTCATATATAGAGACACAGGAGGCCTGGGGTGGTAGCAGAGAAAAACTGATTATCTGTGACAGTCAGTGATTTACTGCACACATCAGTATAAAAGTCATTCTTTCTGTTCCTTGTTACATGGCCCTGTAGCATCTCTCTTTCTTACTCTCAGAAGAGAGCTCTGCAGATTTTCTCTGAACCTTCACAGACATTCTACCTGTCTTTGGAGGAAAAAAAAAAAAAGTGGATTTTGAACAGGAAACATTCAGTTGTGACCTAAATACATATGCAAATACAAAATTTATATTCTGTGGGGAGCTAAATGATTTCCGAGGTCTGCAAGCTCAGAAGACTGGAAAATTGCCAGAAGCCTGGCAAGGTGACATTGTCATCCTTCTGAAATTACTGTGGTATAACATAACCTAAGTCTACTTGAGGGGAAAACAATCCATACTGAGTTTGTACAATAAGCCTCTGTCAAGCACTTCCATTTTCAGGAATCTACAGTGTAGACTGTGCTTTGAACTGGAGTAAGTCAAAGGTTAACAGAGGGGCTTATGGAACCTGACACCATACATGAACCAATTCCAGTCGACGAAGAGCAACCTATAGTTCAACACTTTGAATTCACAGTTTTATTTTCCAGTAAGACTTTTAATGTCCAGGTAGGACTTTAAAAATATATAAGCATATGATACATGTTTACGTATACATAGGCACAAAAGTTAAATCTGAAACAAGAAAAACCTACCAGACAAAATTTAAGCTTATTTTCTTGGCAAATGTAAGGATTTTACTTTTAAGATAACTATAACATTCCTTAGTTAATGTGGGGTGGTGGCTTTAAAAGTTCATGCCTTGAAGTCTTGATACTGACATTCAAAATTTAGTTTATATGGTGAAAAAGATATTGTGCAAATTGGTTGATTTTCTACTTGTTTTTCTGCTTACTGCTACGATTAAAGGAGTATTTATATTAATTAAAAAATCCTTAATTTACCTTCTTGGGGAAAAAAATGTATCAGAACTAGTCTGGATTGTTGATACTTGTTTGTAATAGAAAACGTACTGATGTCCCTGCTACATGCCATAATAATGGTACGAAGATCAGGGAAATTCTTTGTATTTTTCTCTAAGTAGAAGAAGTATTGATTACATAGGTCACACAGAAAAGAACTGTCCCCATCAATTCACTTTTTCCTTTTTCATAGGGTATACAAGAAATCCTGGACTGGTAGGAATACAGGTAGGAATGCTGATTATTTGTGTGGTGATTAACTGTAATACTAATGAAGGAATATCTAAAAATATTTCAAGAAAACAAATAAGTTCTTGAAGAAGAGCATGCACAACAACTACTGTAGAAGAATTACATAGAGAATATCTTTCGTAAGGTTCAAAAAATCTCCTTCCAGTAGCGCTATAACTGGAGGAAGGACATGATCTGAGGAACTTAATCACTTATCTCTGTTTCCTCAAAAATAATAGAAATCTTTGTCAAACTTTGTATCCTTCATGCATCCTTGGTTAAAGTAGTTATAAAATATTGCCACAAACGTCTTTGTCTACAACTTGCTAACATGCAACACTTCATATATAATGTTCAGAAGCTAAACTTGACTTTCCTGGTACATGGAAGTTGCTTGTGAACTCCAACCCTTTCTTTCTCTTGCCAGTATTTTCTGCATTAAGGTACAGCCCCTAAGAAATCACATTTGGCTGCTTTCCTTGAAATGCTTGGTGTCAAGTGGCTACAAAGGATCTCTGAAATTTAACAAGTATTATCCCACTCAGTGTTGGAGGTGAACCATGCAGTTAAGAAAGCAGGAAATGCATTAAACAAATAAATAAATAACACATTTTGTTCTCACCATTAACAATACTGGCTTCTGAATGCCTGATAGGATAGCATAAAGCAGTCTTTGTTCAGATCTGAGCAGAAACTGCTCCTCCTTAAGTATTGCACACTGTTAGTGCAGGAGAACAATGCAAAAAGACTCACTCATGCCAAATAAATACAAAAAAAGCATGCTCAGACACTGGATTTGCCACGGGAGTGATTAGGAAAAAAAGCAGGCAGAAAATACATTTGAAGAAAAACCAACAATGGTTTTCAACACTGCTTCTTCCCCGAGCACTACAGCATTAAAACAGGCTTGCATAAGGGAATGGGAAATGGGAATTTAAAAGCTCCTGGGGTTACTATGCAATGTTTAGGTTTGTATTAATGATTGACATAACAAATTGAAATTGGGAGGATGTTCCTTTCACGGCAGTATTACCTCATCTCATATTCAATAGAGAGCAGTGAGAATATTTACTAAAACAATACAAAAAGGTAAGAGGATTTTCTTGTCCAGAACTGAAAAAATGAAATTGAAAATGAAAATAGAGAAACAAGATAAAACTTTATGGAAACATTATGGCTTTGTCTAATTTGCAACTTTCATCAAATCCTGATGTATTTGTAAAAACTGTGAAACACAGATCTAGACACAGTAAAATCAATAACACAAATTCATCACTCTGTGCCATCCAAAGCAGGATGCTGCAAGGTGTGTATTTATACACCTTGACAGTACACACATGATAACTTCTGTAAATCAAATAGTTATATTCAAGCATATTTGAGTCAAACATATAGCCTCACATCTTTAATGATCACCAAGTTGACTTTGAGTATTCCCATTAGAGATAATTATTTATAAAATGTTGTGTCTGTTGAGCATACAATGTGTAAAAATAGATACACTAACTGGAAACAATTCTAATTTACATTCTGTTCAATTATTTTAGTTTACATTTGCTGTGTTCTAAATGGTCTTTTTTTTCTTTCATTAATTAATTCAATCAGTCTTGCTTTTGTTTTCTGTTTTAGCTAAACAAAGTCTAAAAAGTTTCCATTGCTGCTGTTGCCGTGTTTCCAAAACATCCTGTGGTATGTCTGATTTGCTACATATTTGGCTATTTTTCGTGCACTTTCTTTCAATGTTCAGTCTGCCTATCATGCAATGTTCTTTCTGGCACCAAATGTCTGAATTTCCTTCCTAGATTTTCTGGTATTGGTTCATGGCATACTTAATTTCATCATGATACAAACATAAATATTAAATGTGTATATTACACATACCATATTAATCTTGCAGAAAAGTCTGGGGTAAATATGTTTCAGAAATATTTACTTTCTTTAACTACCTAATTTATTTTAAAAACTTATTTCTTTGGCTTTGTTTGTGCCTATTTGGTGTACATGTTCCATAAATACTTTTGTAAATGCTCTTCATTATGTGAGTAGTTACAACTGCTAATTTTGATCAGATGCTCTTATAGTAGCAGGAAATATAGTTCATTATTCATATACCACCATTAATCCACCATTCGATTTGCCATTGTTGCTGTTGCAGCTTATGATCCTCTAAGATATCTCCTACTTATTTGTACTACAATGCAGTGCCTCATGACCTAGACTGGACTAAAGTAGTGATAAGGAGATGAACCAACGTCTGCACAAACAGATCTTGCTTTACTGCAAAAATTATCCAGTCAGAAAACAAAGCGGTGGAAAATAATTGTTACGTACCATTTGTGAACCATCTGCAAGCCAAGTTATTCCCTGAAGAAATTAATGTATCCTTCACGACAACAAGTATGAGAGAGAAATAGGATCTGTTAGTACAAGTCACATCAGGGAGGAATCACAGCAAACAATGAGACAGAATCAGGTAGGAATCTTGCAGGCTGCTTTTTAGCTCTTCAAATATGGTTTAAACTAGATATATGTAGATAATGTATTTTATACCTAGGACCAGAATTCACATAAACCAAGTGAAAAGTTAAATTAATCAATCAGTCTGTTGCAATGTTCTTCTGTTCTTCTATGTAGGAAACAGACATTCAATGAAAAATATTCTTTTTACAAGGAAAGGTGACATTCAGTTCAAAAAATGAGAATGCTCTGTAGTATTCTTCTGATAGGATTTACTGAAGCATCCTTGTATTGTATGGGAAGCAATTTATTACCTGTCTGCTTTTTAGGGCAACTTAGCAACAAATTGCAGAGGTAAAAAACCTGGCATTTTAAGCCAACAAACACATACACAATTTTTCAGAAACTGAGTTTAAATACATTCTAAGGTCACTTTCAACAGAAGATACATTGATTAGACACACACAAAGAAAAAAAAAACCCCAAAAAAGAAAAACCTGAACCTGTAGCTAGCTTTCATAACAAACATTAGGGATTTCAGGTTTTCATAAAACTGCCTGTCTAGAATAATTTGCTTAGGTTTTTGGGAAAGCATAGCACTGGAATTCACATTGCTCAGCACATCATTGTTTTGTTTTCAAAAGCCATACAAACTGCATACATTAACTGTGTATACTGACATTAGAACTTTGTAAGTTCAAAACTTGGTAATGGGCACAGACCTTTTCAGCATCTACAAAACAAAATTCAGATTTCTTCTCTGTATGAAATCTTATTTAAATTTTTCCAAAATATATGTTACAAGTTTTCACTTCAGCTGGAAGTACTCCATTATCCCTCAACTGAAGAAAAACCCCAAAAAAAGAACAAGTGAAAAGTCCATGGAAATTAAAGCTAAAATCTATATTTATAATACAAAAAGATAGTTGCCCTGAGGAGATGTTTCAAGACTGATGGTCAGTTTCTGAAAAGCACTTTGAAGAGCATTTTGTTGTTAAGAGAGCTGTCAGAATGCAAATGTAGTGATAATGCATGAAATGTGTGTGCTTTGCCAACAAAGGGGAATATTTATGATTTATCACACATAAAAATACTCACCTGTCTGAACAGAAGCTGTTTGTGTTTTGTTTTGTTTCTCTTTAATAACGTCCTCTAGGCAACCTGGGAATGATGTATTGCAATGTTCAGTGGCAAGCCTGTAATTTCACCATTAAGGGAAGAACTCCAGTTTAGTTAAAAATGCCAAGAACAACTTGGAACAGCACACCCCACCATAATGCAAAGAAAGCATAGCATCACTTCTAGAAGAGAAAGTAAATCCTGCACTAGTTTCATGTAGAAAACAACTCCCTAAATGACCACACCATTGCATTAAAAAGGCGACCTTCTGCAAGGACTAGACATAACAGGTACAAATCAGGCTGACTACTACAAAGGGAGTTATCCAGCCTTTGGTGGCAGCATGACCCAGGCACCAATTACATGGAAGAGATATACAGGAGAAATGCTTGACCCTCTAGAACTGTGTGAGCTCTTCACTGCTACCCTTAGACAGTAACAGAAAACCCAGCCTAAAGTGCTTAAAGGCGTAACACAAGCAGTGGGTGTGAGGAGTAATAAAACTTTTTCCTTCTTCCTTGTTTATCCTGTCTCAAAAACTCAGATAATGCTCAGAGCATACAGCTGCTCCTCCCCTGGGCTATACAGGAGTAGAGTCGTATCAGGGCAGCACTGCACCACAGTCTGGTGATGCTGCAGAGCATAGAATTAATTTGGGGGAATCTCAGACTAATAGGATTTTGTGGCCTCTGGGACACAACGTAATAGTACTGCAGTTTTACATGGTGTAAAGTGAATCTATCTTTCCTTTCTTGAGATGGAGAAACTACAAAGCAGTGAATTAAGCTGACATTAACTTCTGATGACAAACTGACAAGGAAACTAAATGTTTACTGTGAACTGTAATCTTCTCTTGCATGTATTTGGATTTGTTTTGGCAGCTTTTTTAATAGAGAAACATGACATTGCTTACCATGTCATACACTTCTATTTCATTCAACAGAACTGTAAAACACTAATGCATAAAAACAGGAATGTTCCCAGATTCGGTCTCCCAAAATCTTAGGTGCAGTTCGCTAAAGACAAGTACATTTGCAACATATTAGGCTGCGATATTTCAATTAACTAGAATTGAATTAATAATTGTGATGCCTTTTACATTTTATTAATTTCTGTTGTTGCTAAATCATAACAAACAGCATTTTTATAAAATTATTCCCACAGACATCCTGAAATATTATTTTAATTCTCCACTGAGATTCTACCTCCAGTTACATAATTTTCAAGTCCTGATGGAAAATATTTTCATAAAATCACCTTTAAAAATGTTACATATAGAAATCCATTCTTAAAATACATCTTAAATGGAATTATAAAAATCAATCAAAATTTTTGTCTGACAATCAACATTTATAGGTTCTACTGAATTCATGGGCTGTGCAGAAGGAGTTATAAATTAACATTCCTTTCTTTAACACGTTTCATGAATAATGGATGTGCTGCCTACAAAGTGCGGGTAGAGGTGGCTAACTGGTGAAACATACCACTCAGATAAATTCAATTTTTTGTTTTAGAATGTTTTATAAAATTTCTGCATAGAAGGAAGACAGAAAGGGAAATACAGGGGAAAATGAAAAGTGAATACAAAGTGAAATCTTGCTATGAAAATATTCTGTTAAAGTACTGTGACAAGTGTTTTTTTTTTTTAAGACCTAAGACTAAATCTTACTTTCCTTATTCATAAAATCTGTTATAATGGTGTTAATGAGAATTATACCATTGGATTCAGTCAAAGTACAAGTTGTGACACTTCAGTTGTTCTTAGGAACAAAAAGTGCCATACTGTAGTCAGTGCCCTCATTGTTAAGGACTAGTGAGAGGAGAAGAGAAAATCCTGAGAGTTTTGATGCATTCAAACATATTATCTGAAATAAAAAAAAAAAAGGACAAAAAGCCATTTAAACTGCCTTTTACTACATGTCAGAAAGATTTCAATGATGAACCAACATTCACAATCATTTCTATACTGTTCAGCTTCAATATGTATGGATAAAGGAAGCGTACATGATCTCTTCACCTTCAGAAATGTAAATTTGAAACTGTCCTTGTACAAAAGGTATTTGATCATCCATACTGTTTGTCTTCAGCAGATGCTTTTGTATCCAAGCCTGCTCCCATGGAAATCAAGAGAAATTAGCCAGTGACTCAAAGACAATGAGGGTCTTCACTACATTGTTAGACAGACATCGTTTACTTAAATCAAGAATTTGTCTAGGCATAATCTTAATGATATGCATTTTTATTATGTGACTCTCTACCGTTTTTCATATTCTCAAATTAAAACTAAAATTTCTGTGAAATGAAGGGTTTGCATTTTTATTAGCTAATAATAGTTTGTCAATAAACACTGGAGAGCT
This sequence comes from Picathartes gymnocephalus, assembly GCA_013390045.1. Taxonomy (NCBI): domain Eukaryota; kingdom Metazoa; phylum Chordata; class Aves; order Passeriformes; family Picathartidae; genus Picathartes; species Picathartes gymnocephalus. Next base: position 3,759 of record WEKY01009640.1, on the reverse strand, counting down.
TAAAATTGGTAAAACTTGTTTTATATGCTGCTCATTGAGTATTTTGTGAGTTGTGTTCTTTGAACTGATGCCCAGGCCTCAGAGTATAAAAAGCTTAGCAAATGGCACATTTATTTAAGCAATGTACAGCTCTTTTTGCACTTTTTACCATCTGTGTGTCCTCTTGATGACTTCAGCCTTTCGAAGACTAACAAGTGAATTTAGGATTTATAGTTGAGAAACAGCATGGTTGCTTCTGCTCTCAGTCTTTATTCATTACTCTAATAATAGGAGGTGTAATAAACAGCATAGATTTACAACTGTACATTTTAGTTATTGTTTCTGAAGGTTTGTATAATTGAGAGAGGTGATCACTGCTCCCTTCTGCTTTGGAATTGTCTCCTTCAGTGCCAGACACTACTGAGTTATTCAGTAAGCAGACAGCTTTGCTCTTTTCATCAGTGAGTCATGAAAGAGTTGACAGTGTGTTAAGACCATCTCAGCTTCAGTCTAACAATCTGATTTGTTGGCTCAGTAGATTTACTGCATCTTGATTTTCCTGATAAATTCCATGTGAAACCCAATACCAGCTACCCTGACAACATCTTTATCTACATCAGTAAGTTCATACTGGTCCAAAAGAAAAGAGACTTGCATAAATCTGAGAATCCTGTAATGAAAACTTAAGAGTTTCATAGGTTGCACATGCAGAATTTTTAAATCTACAGATAAACTGTAGCTAAATTCAGAAGTGATATTTTACTTTTGCACAGTCTTTGTTAATCTTAAACAAAGATATTAAATAATTGTATCTTGTTAGCATGTGTTAGCTACAAGAAGAAATCAGAAGTCCTTGCTTATTACACATAACCACTGTGACTGTAATTGCAAGACACTGAAAAGAGGTAATTCAATAATCAACTATTACACAAAAAAACCCCCAAAACAAGCATAGACTTGGATTATAGAACAGGTACAGACTAAATGTTGTGTAAAACAGTTTGATTTCCTGGGTTGAACAGTATATCAGATGGTTGCCCCCCCCAAAAATTGTCACTTTTGCAGCTAGTTCCTAAATGGTAAGGCAAGTTTAAAATGTGACTCTCCTGCTTACTTACTGGAAGTTCCAGTTTTCCTGTATTCCACTTAAATAACATTATTACATTTCTTCCTACGGTTTATAAAGGATAACAATACACTTTATGGTAACTGCAAATCTCTGAGATATTTTCTCCATGTAATCCTGTCTATATGTTTTGTATTTGTGAACTATCAAATTCTGGCCAAGAGTGTACCTCATGATGTAACCTGACATATACTGTGCTTTCCTATCCAAGAACACACTTACACAGTACAATTTCAATTTCTTTTACATTTAATTGGTAATCTAGAAACTATTTTCTGATGTACTTCAAATGCACATTTCTGAGACAATTATGGTATATAGCAGGATTCCACTTGGATAAAACAAATTTACTATAAAATCCATAAATAAGCCTAGTAGTAGCTACCACTTCCAGCAATTAGTTGAAGTAATTTACTGTTTGAACAAGTGTACTGTGAGAAAGGTCCACCTGTGGAACATAAACCACAGGACATTGTAGACCTATTGATGATAGTCAGTAGTGACTGAAGTAACAGGCTGAACTGACTGAAAAAATCTGTCCAAAGGATTTCAGTAATGGTATCAGGAGAAATCTTTGAATGTTTGGCCTACCCATTCCAAGGGTTCTGTTGCCTTTTAGCATAAAGCAGAGTGTAGAATGTCATTCTCTTGCTGATTTCATGAACAGCATCACTGCGAATGTGAGACAAGTGTCTACTTCTTTCCAGTTTGATATGTCTTTCCAGACATTGCAGACAGCCTTGAAGAGAATGCAGGTTTATACTGGGAAGATTGGTGTACAACAGCATGCTTTAACAGTAACATAATGGAGGCCAATCTCCATTATGTTGGTGGGTTTCCTTAGATGTCTGAGTTTAATGATAATGTGCTCTGGAATTCCTGTGAAGAAAATACTTTACAGCTCTTGAATTGAGAAAGACTTGTGAAGAGAAGATATTGTGCACAGTAATTTTTAATAGCCTATGCCTCTCAGGATGTCTGGTGCTTTCTGATCTTTCTGATCATCAGGAATTAATTTAAGAAAGCAACACGAAGCATAACTGTGGTGTACTTTCTCTGAGGCATCCTAAATCTCGGAAGGATTTTACTCTATCTCAGACTACACTGAAATACAACATTGACAGAGATAACAAGCAGGGATAAGCAAATTCAAAGAAACCAACTTATTCAGCAATTGCCTGGAGATACAGAATACAGACCAACCAATCTGAGTTGGTTATTTCAGACAGGGAGAGAACTGTAGCTGGATTCCCAGAGAAATAGGCCATGCTCCAGTCTGGCAGGATTTTGGAACCCAAATTTGAATGGACTTCAGAAACTAAGGGAGCTAAAATTACAGTTCTGTGGGTTAGGTCGCTGGCTTAAGTGTCTGGACAACTACATCTCAGTTCTCATTTGCTCACTAATACTGAAAATTCTTCATGGCCCACAGCCTAGCATGAATTCCCCTCTTTTCAGTGCACTAGACTATACATCAGGAGAAAGGAGAACAGATATCTGTGAGAATGATAAGATGCATGTGATAAAGAGATTTAAAGATGCTAACAAAGATTGGTATTCAGTTACTTCCCCTGGAAAGTCTGAAGTGCCACACTAAGTTGGCCAGTTCACACATAAGCAGGGAAGATTTTCTTGGTGCTGGTCCTATTTTACCACGTGCCCTTAGTACCAGTGATTTCTGACAATATAATGACATGCTTAGGACAGTTTTTAGAAAAAAAGTAAATATAAGCCAATAAATACTCCAGTCACTAGAAGGACATAGTTGCCACAAAGGCAAATACATTTAGCATGCTTCCCCTGTGCAGATTTTATGCCATCATAGGATAGAGTCTTGATATTTTAACTCCATCAAAACATAACAAAAGCATGTTAACTCTGAGCAGATACTAAGCACTCTAACGGGAATGAATAACGTCAATGAAGAAGTAATCTACCATAAAATATACCTAATATTTAATCAGGAAAAAACCCTTGAAACTAAAATACCAGAAACTAAAACGGCACAAAAATTTTTTGTGGTGTGATGTTACAAGTCAGGAATCAGACCTAGAATCATAGAATGGTATGGGTTGGAAGGGACCTTAAAGTTCATCTAGTTCCAACCCTCCTGCCATGGCCAGGGACACCCTCTACTACACCAGGTTTAAAGCCCTATCCAACTTGGGCCTGAACACTCCCTGGCATGAGGAGTCCATAACCTCTCTGGCAACCTGTTCCAGTGTCTCACCATTTTTAACTAACATCTAATCTAAACCTACCCTCCTTCAGCTTCTCCCCAAGGCTCATCTCATTTCACTCTCTGCCTAGCCTGTGTTTGTGCTTAAGATTGCCCCAAACCAGGTACAGGACCTTCCACTTGGCCTTGTTGAACTTCATGAGGTTCTTAGGTG
>WEKY01009639.1:34051-77200 GCA_013390045.1 Picathartes gymnocephalus | reverse complement strand
CTAAGGACAGTTGAATTGATGATGGCTGTGGCAGTTAAAACATTTAAAGAACCTCTCTGATGCTGACAGTGTGAGTTCAAGTCTGGCTCTGGGCTCTTGCCAAACACTACTTTCAGTCACAGGTGAACTTGTCTGAAGTTCATTTGGATGTGAAAGATTAGCAAGGAGTGAATGAAGTGATTGAAAGTGCTGTCTGGTATATGCAGGAGAAGAATTTGTCCTGTGTAAAAGAGCAGAGGCTCCCTTGCATTTCAGCTGGGACAAGTATGTTATTGGTGATTCTGTTGCTGGCAGGGAGGTTTAGTTCATATGGGAGATGACAGATAATCTGTGTTCTGCTGTGGGAGGGAGAAGTCCCGTTCAGCCTATCTGATCCTGAAAATTTCAAATCAAGATGCAGCAGCGTAGCGGTGAACTCCAGCTGTTGTAACATTACTCTTCTAAAATGTGGCAAAAATGTAATATGGGCAAGCTACTTATGACTGATACATAATTTTAAGTGACATGATAATGAGGCACTTAGGCTCTTCAGGTAGAGACTGAAAGAGTGATAAATTGTACTGAGTTTTAGAATTAGCATGGGAGTGTCTGGTAGCTTTATATATCTGAGTATGTTCTAGTCAACCATTATTGAAGATAAATGAGCAAGAAGCTGGAAACTAGAGTAAGTGTTCTTTCACAAAGCTGTCTCCCTGCTAATATGGTGACTGTAGCTGGGGATATTACTATTAAAAAAAGAGTGAAAGATAAATGTTATGCTGAAAATTGACAGAAATTTGTTTTGTTTCTTGTTTGTTTGGTTTTTCTTCCCCAGATCACTTTGAAGAGATGTACAAGGTGATGCTTCAGCCTAATCAGACCTACTATGTTATTCCCAAAGGTGAATATCTGCCCTACTTCAGCTTCAGTGAAATAGCCAAGAAAGGAATTGAGGGTTCGTACAGTGATAATCCAATTATCCGACATGCTTCAATTGCGAACAAATGGAAAACTATCCACCTAATCATGCATAGTGGCATGAACACAACGGTGATCTATTTTAACCTTACATTCCTAAATAAAAATGATGAAGAGTTTAAAATGCAAATAGCTATTGAAGTTGATACTAGGGAGGAACCAAAACTGAACACAACTTCAATGCAAAAAACTAACTCTGATTTTAAAAGTGTAACTTCAGTACCAGAAGCTGAAATGATATTTGAGGATATTCCAGAAGAAAAACGCTTTCCAAAAGTCAGGAGACATCGAAATGGCACAAAAGAGAGTGTACCAGAAGAGGTGATAATCCCATCAGTAAATGTGTCTCTTCTTCCTGAAGATGTTCAACTAGCACTGCAGAAACTGGACTTAAAACTACTAAGTGGTGATATAACTCAGAAAGGGTATAACCTATCCAAGGCTGCTCTCCTGAGACCTTTCAACTTTTTAACCACAGTGAAGAGTGTTGTAGGCCTGGAAAAGAAGGGCATGCATAAACATTCCGAAGATCAGAAGAACCAGAGCAGCTGGGAGAAGCCTTATAAAGCTGTAAATGATGGCAAAATAAAAACAGTAAAAGCAAAGGAAGAAGTTCCTTCGATGCTTACAGGAAATAAGGGGACTGTTGTGACAATGAGCACAAATAAATATATTTATAAAGTACAGCCTAAAGCCACCCTTCCCTCCCAGCGCATGGGGAAAAAAAATGAAACTCGAGAAAAAGTACTGAATGCACTCATATTAAGGGAAACACAGAAATCAAAACATACTGGGAATTTTGATACTGGAGAAGGCGCACGGGGAATGGAAGGAGGAAAAGTGCATGAGCAGGTGGATGCAAATATAAAGGAGGGGCTAGTGGGAAGAAAATTACAGTCTTATGCTGGAAGTTACCAAGGCTTTTTGCCATGGGAGAAAAAGAAGTATTTCCAGGACCTTCTTGATGTGAGTATCTTAATGTCATTCCTTACTGGAATAGTTGAATCTTTCTGCATTTATTGGAATACTGTTAATATAATATTTACATTTGAAATGTGCTTTGCCTTTGAGGCAAATGCTGAGATTTTTTTGGAAGCTATTTTTCACATAAAATGTGACTTGTTTATGATCTGGGCTTCTCTTAGCTAGGTGGCGAAAGCCAAATAACTATTTCTGTTCTCTTTCTACTACCTTTTCTTGGTCAAATCCATTTTTTATTTGTTGTATATTGTCACAGTACTATTGTTCAGACACATATAGCACTATAACAGAAAGCTTAAATTTTGTTTTAATTGCATTTTTGTGGGTATGGATTCAGTTCATGTTTTAAAAATGCAGAAAATACATATAATGATAAATACTTAAGTTCTGACAGTTAAATTGAAAATCTGCAAAGAAACTGCTTATCTAGATTGTGTCAAGAAAATATATAGGAAATTTCCTCTGCTTCCAGCCAAAGCATTTTTGCAGTTTTGAAAACCTCTAGAAGAGATAAGACTGTGCTTCCATTGGTAGCAGCTCCTTTGCCCTATTTCACATAGCAAAGGGCCATGTTTTTAAAAGACAATGCCTTTCTGTTCATCTGAGATTGAATTTTGCAGGAGAAATCTTTATATTAATAGTATTTCACTTTATCAAATATGGATGAATTATTGGCAAAAAGAGGGCAATATTACAAACAAATCTGATGACAAATAGGGACCTTATTGTGTGTGAGGTGTCAGAGCACAAATATTAAGGAAGCCTTTTATAGAGTCATTTTCCTCAAAGCATGACAGCTTTAAGAAGAAGTTTTTTATTTTTTGTTTTTAAAGAAAGAACTAAGGAATATGAAGAAAAATATAAAAAATTTCTCTTCCCATTTTCAGATATGGGAAGAGTTGGCAGCTGGCTGAAATGTCATTTTTCCTACGTGTCTAGTGTTTTCTGACTTTTTCAGTAATGTAACTTTGATTTATGCCTGTCCTGCTCTTCAGGAAGAAGAGTCATTACTGAAACAAATGTCATACTTCACTGAAGGTAAACATTTTGGAAGGCAGCTGAAAGATACATTTGCTGATTCCCTTCGATATGTGAATAAGCTGTTAAACAGCAAGTTTGGATTTACATCTCGTAAAGTCCCTGCTCATATGCCTCATATGATTGACCGTACTGTTATGCAAGAGCTCCAGGATATGTGAGTGTGGTTTTGCTTGGAATAATGTAAAACTATGGGAAATCCTGCCTTTCTGTTGCTTTGCTGTAGCCATTTCCAGTGTGTTAATGGCTGCTCATTAAAATTATATTTTGGAAAAGGAAATAAGAAATTTATTACAACATGATAGTTGGAATACAATAAGATTTTTGAGGCACTTTTGAAATTCTAGATAAGAATTTATTTTTAGGTAAGGAATGTTTTCTTCAAGAAATTAGAGTGCTAAATGAGTTTTCATTCTTATCTAGGTTTCCTGAGGAGTTTGACAAGACATCATTTCACAAAGTGCGTCACTCTGAAGATATGCAGTTTGCTTTTTCATATTTCTACTATCTTATGAGTGCAGTTCAGCCACTGAACATTTCTCAGATCTTTGATGAGGTTGATACAGACCAGTCAGGTATCTTGTCTGACCGAGAGATTCGCACCTTGGCCACGAGGATCCATGAGCTACCGTTAAGTTTGCAGGTATTCTTTCCTTACTGATTAGCTTTAAAAACATCTTCAGTCTTTAAGTCCAAAATGGTTAAAATAAAATGAGTCGAATTTTTATCCTTGCTTGTAGCATCAGTAATATCTGGCAATTTTAAAATATTACCTGGAGAATATAGCATTGTTTTCTACTTATCATTGTTCTGTGGAGTCTGCCATTAAACTGAGTTCTAGCAGCATCAGAAAAATGGCTCACTGGTGTCTGACTTCAAGAAGGCAGGGTGAGTTTGTCCAAAAAAAAGTTCACTGCCAAGAGTTGGATGCTGCTGTGTTTACTGTAGTTTCTGCACAAAGTAGAAGGTAATTCTTGCCCTGAGGAACTTGTGGCCTAAAAAAAGGATAGCAGGGAAGTCATACTAGTAAATAGTATCATTGTACACAAAGACTCATACATCTGGTTTTCTAGGAACCTGATAAACAGAGACATGGGCTTTGTAGGACTTGCATTCTTAAACATACAAGAGCAAAGTGTCCTGGTTTTGCTTTACAGAGAGGAAATGGCACAAACCAATGAAACAGTTCATTTGTGATAGAGGGCACAAAATAGTTGGCATAGTTGGAATGTAGCCATGCTATAGCGTGTTCCTGGTGTGTGCCTTAATCAGAAAATCTTCCTGTCCTTCCAGTTAACTCTTCTGTTTATTTGCTTAATTTGGAGTTTAATATGCCCGTGTTGATTTGGGAAATCTGTACTGTCCTGACATTATTAGTAAAGGTGTTTTTTTCATTTTAAATGAAAATGACTTGAAGTCATACCTTACCTGGTCTCAATTCAACTCTGTACTGAGCATTAGCTTTACTTTATGTGTATAGGGAATTCCACTGACTTAGCAGTTACTGAAATGAGGTCTGCTGAGTATTAAGTCTTCTTTTGTGGACACTAGCATGGAAACTTGTTATGTAGGTAACACTAAATATGATTGGGCACCCTGGGTGTTCAGAACTATGTCAGTGAGAAAACAGGATTTTAAATGTTGGGTTTTTTTCCCCTTTCTTTCTGTTAGGATTTGACAGGTCTAGAACAAATGCTAATAAATTGCTCCAAAGCTCTTCCTGCCAACATTACTCAGATCCATGTTATTCCTCCAACTCAGGAAGCATATTATGATCCAAATCTGGTAAGAAACATTGATCTTAAAAGATGCTTATTTTCTTTCCTGAGTATGTATTTACTTTACTTTAAAAGCTGGTTTGATTTCTAGAAGGAAGGTATTTACAAAAATTACTACTTGTATGTAGTACTACAATTACTACTTGTATGAAGTAAGTGTTACAAAATGAAAATTTTAAAGGCTGCTTCCTAACTTACAAACCCTTAATTTTCTTTAAAAGCAGAGATTTAGGATGTTATTATAATTGGGATTTAAAAACTCATCCTTGTTAAGAAAAATTTACTGTTGTGGACCAAAAAGACGGTAAGCCCAATACGTCTCTGACTAGAACTTCCTGATAACTCTTTATCTGAATTATAATCCATGTATTCAAAAGAAAATAAAAATCCAAGCACCTCTATTGTACAGAGATTGCCTGGCCAGTTTTACTGGTGGCCTTTATCAGAGGAATATCAGACAGCTGCTAAGTGAGTTAGAATTTTTGAGTATTTTACTGAGAATGAAGTTGCAGTGTTTTTGCCAAAAAATAATCTGTATTTTTCACATATTATTTATAGAATAGGAAATTGTGATGTTATGCATCAGTATTGTTTTGGTTTTTCCCTCAACAGTTGATAACAAAACTATTGCTTTTGATTCCAGGAGAGTAAAGTATATGCAGGCCTTTCTAGCTGTAATACAAGTTTTCTTACAAAGTACAGTTTCATAATACTCTGTAATTTTCTGTAACCTATAATCTAAACTGTGTTTTCTTCCAGCCTCCAGTAACCAAAAACCTAGTGACTAATTGCAAACCTGTGACCGACAGGATTCGTAAGGCTTACAAGGACAAAAACAAGTACAGGTATGTGAAAAGAGATGCTTAGTGTTGTAAAGCAATAAGAGGAGGGATAAATACACACATAACACTGCATATGTGTCCTAACAAGTCTTATCTCAACCGTCTTTAACAATGGAACTAAAGAAACATAGTGTTGTTAACTTACGTATGTTTCATTGTGCAGGGTGATGTGGGGTTTTTTATCATTTGCTTAGTAGACTAAATATTTCCATGTCACTTGTGTCATCTTTGGCTATTTCCTAATTTCTGTTGTACAGTGGTAAGCCAGAATATGTTTGGATGGCTAGAAAGTGAGTGCAGTTCAAGCAGCATATAAAGAAGGAAAGAGCCTTCCTGTACCTACCAGTTGTAAATCTACTTTATCCTTCCCTCTACTGAAGCTTAAAAAAAAGAAAATAACAGAAAAAGCATTTTAGTCTTAACTACCTTGTACCTTTGCTGTGAGATGGAGGAGTGACAGTGATGTGAGCTTTATAAATGGAGGAGGTTCTCAGGTGAGACTTGAAGAAGCCTTCAGGGTGCTTTCTTATATAAAGATAAGTAAGGTGAAAAACATAAGTGTGGTACTTACCACTAGTAAGACTGTTAGTCTGGGGTCAAATGCTCATGTTTTATATGCTTTCTCTTAGAATTCAGATCTATTATTTATAAGTAGTTACTACTAAATCTACAAAAAAGTGGTTCTGTAGAGCGTTTGCTGAAAAATTTAAATGTATTGATAGAAAGCAAATGGCAAATTTTAATGAAGGTTGGCCAGTCAGATTAGAAATGTTGCTAAATAATGTTAAATACAAGATTGGTATTTATTGAACCAGACTTTAGGCTGTTTTATTAATGTATAAATATTATTTTAACAATAAGGTTTGAAATCATGGGAGAAGAGGAAATTGCCTTCAAAATGATTCGCACAAATGTTTCTCACGTAGTTGGTCAGCTGGATGACATACGAAAAAATCCCAGGTATCCTGTTTTGTGATTTGTGTGAAGTTGAGATGGTTTCAATTTTCTGCTTTGATTCATTAAACTTTTTTTGTACTTAAAAGATAATTTATTGTCATGTATTTCTAAACTGTGTGTTACAGGGTAAGACCAATTTGAACCAAAACTACTTCTAATTTTTTCTGTTTGAAGCTGACTCTTCTCTGTAATGCCAGGAGCTATCTCAATAATTTGTTACATTTTTATTTATAGAAAATCTTTGAAAACTTAGAAACTTCAGCTATTTTTGAAGCTTTCATTTTTGCCATTCTAAAGGGCATACAGTTTATATTGCAGGCAGTTTTATTTTAAAGGAAGAACTTTTTGACCTGCTTTATGCAGGTATTTTATACTAGGAGTTAAGTGTGGATTATTTTGTTGCAAAATCAGTTTTGCATATTTATTGTGCTTTCATGCTCTTTTACAACATGGAAAGAATCTTGCTTCTGTCTCTAGAAAACCAGAGTTTTCTGCCAGTTTAATAAGTTTGGCTGCAAGAAGAGGTCTGACAAGTGTCAAAAGGCAGAGCAAGGAGGAAAGTAGAACCAGGTAGTTTGGGCCAGGGAAAGCCTCCTCTTTAGGTCACAGAAAGCTGTTGGGTAATCTCAGCTGCCTGTAAAGCTATAGCATTATTTTTATTGGTAGGTAAAGAGTAGATTTCTGCTCTCCTCTCAACACTGTGCTACTTTTGCTAGGTTATTTATTCAGAAAGGGAAATGCTAGTCTTGAGACATTTTACAGCTGCTGAAGGTGGTTTGTATCCATTGCTATTCCTTTCAAAGAGTGCCTTCTGGCCACATAATTCCTGCATTCCAGTTCCCACAATGATCCATTTTAAAAGAAAAGTAGACAGTGCTCTAGCTCATCCTGCTGCTTCCTTTTCCTTCGCTATTTTTTTGTCTGCTGGCTATGAGTTGGTTTTTTTTAAAGGCAGGGGTGATTTCTAGTCTTATTAGGCTCAGAGAGGCCTGAGTAATGTGAGTTTCTCATCAGTGTTCAAGTTCATGAACTGATACCTGAAGTGGCTACCTGGAAACAGAGACTAGACAGGAGTAAGAGAATAAAGGTGGATATTTATTTGAAAGCTTTCAAAGGCACGCCCTGGGGAGGCACAGGCTGCCACTGCACCCTGAGATGTACCCCCAAGATGGACAACCAGTCACAAGTTCTTGACACAGTTATAGGTTCTGGTCTATTTGCATATCAACATAAATTCGCCAATTAAAACCTCAGCTACTGATGTAATTCTCTCCAGCTTGCCCCGCTTTCTCTTGATGTTAGTTTACACATTCTGGGCCCAGGACAGTCCAAGTGTCCTTGGAGAACAGGCCTGGAGAGGTTTTTATGTCTATCATAGTCTGAGAGAGCAGCAGCTAACAGGTTACAAGACAGTTCAGAGTTACACACTAAACACTACATGATTTGAGAAATATGAAAGTTAAAATCCAAGGCATCAAGATGGAGTCAATTACCTGAGGTCTATTCCTGCAAAGTACATTGCAGTACTGTAGTCATATCTTGTTAACAAAGACATTTCCTTCTCTTTGCCATGTTTTCTTTGCATACAAACCAACAGTTATACCCAGTCTTTAAAAACAGGTTATTAGTGCCTGTCTTGGAATGAACAAAAAGTGTCATTCATTTACTGATCTCCCAGAAATGTTTGGTTTGCACCCTTAAGGCAAAGTGAGTGTTAATTGTCTAGGCATTAATTATAGAATATCTGAAGGGAATGTCATGTTTGGTTTCTTCTGGATGAATTTAAGCAGTCTTTCCATTAGACATGGGCTAACACCCTCATCAGTCCCATACTTTGTTTTGGTTTGCTGTGTGTAGCAACTTCTCAGTCTATAAGCTGCATCTCTTTCTGGTGAAGCTAAACAGGGGTATACACTCTAGGAGTACAGCTACTGTATTCCCAGGGCTAATGAGCTGCCAGTCCAAGGGACAAGGTCAGGGATAGTCCAGAGTAAACTCCCAAAATGCTTATAGTGTAGCCATGATTGCCATAACCAGCTGCTTTGCATAGTATTACTTGATACAGGAGACACAGCCCGCTTGTTTTTGGAAAGGCATATTTTTTCTTCTTAGATGTAGCATTTTGAATGACTGTTTATCCCATGCACATAATTGTCTAGAGCAGGGTTACCAATTATGCCAGATGCAGTACCTTGCCTTTCAGTGCCTAATTCCCTGTGTGAGCTGATATACAAGCTCCAGAGTTCTGCTTGTTTCCAGATTCCTGTAGAAGTCTGAACTTTGCTCTTTGAAAGAGCACACCATAGTATAGAGAATACAGCTGACCAGAACAGCTTATTTACAAAGGTTAGCAGTGACAAGGCATATGTCACCAGATATGATTTCTGCCTCTGGGGAAAATGAAGGGGTCTTGTATCTCACAATATAAATAAAGCACGTAGCCTTGCCCAAATGTGGGAAGGGGGACTTTTGTTGTCAAGCACCAGGCCAGAGTGGCCAAGAGTACATAGCAGTCTAGCACACTAGCTGCTGCTTTAGTTTCAATTATTTGCAGTAACTTAGTTGCATGTTTCTTACATGAGAAATAGGTCTCAGCAGAAGCCATTACTGGGAACATGCTTATTTGGTTGCAGTGATTTCCATGTAAATTCTATCCAAACTGTCGTTGTTTGTATTTTAGTTGATTATACATATCTAGCTTCGGGTCTGTGATTCGACAGACCAATTTATATAATGTTCTCAGTAAACCAAAGCCCAGGGACTAAGCTTTGCCCTCTCTTACACCATCTTCTATGGTTTTTATGTTGATGTTCTCTAAAGAATTCAGCATGCACACTAAAATATTAATCATTTAGTATATTTCTCTCCTACAGTGGAGCTCACTTTGTTATTTAAGAGCCTTTACTCATGATAATTCAAAAGTATAAAAATCCTTACGCAGATTGTAATGCTCTGTTTAATGGGCTCTGGGATGGTGCACACTCTAGTGCCCATTAGATGGCAGCATTGTATCACTAGAAATGTGGCCTGTCACTGGATTCCTCTGAGGTTTTGACTTGTTGTCAACCTTAGAGCTCTTAGAATTAAAACAAAATTAATTTAAAATAATGAAACAAACAAAAAAAAAAGTTTGGTTTTAAAAGGATATGGTTTCAATTTTGTTTAAAAGGATTATGTTTGTGTTATTGGTTTGGCAATACCTTTGCCATATTATCAAGGAAATATTCTAACAATGTCATCTTGTTTTCTAGAAAATTTGTTTGCCTAAATGACAATATTGATCACAATCATAAGGATGCACAAACAGTGAAAGCGGTGCTTAGGGATTTTTATGAATCAATGTTTCCCATCCCTTCCCAATTTGAACTGCCAAGAGAATATCGGAATCGTTTCCTTCACATGCATGAACTCCAAGAATGGTATGTTACACAAGTTCTTTTCAAGTTACTATAGTGCAGTAATATATAATTACCTGATATTGGTAATAAGCTGGTTTTCCCCCAGTATTATCATAGAATAGTTAACAGTGAAAATAGCCTGGTAAGATTTGAATGGACTAAAATTTGAGGTCTGCAGGATTTGGGTTTTTCTAGTGCTTAAATAGTCATTAACATTTTATCAATTGGTCCTAACTGCAAACAAAAGTTGTTGGTTTGTTCCTTTGTTTGGTTTTTTTTAAAAAAAAATAAGACAGGAATTCTGCCTTTCTTTAAATGTAAAAAAAAAAAAAAAACCCAAATCGTTGTTACATTTCTCACTAAGTGATTTTTTTTCAATCTGTCACATAGCAATAACCATCTGGATAATAATCTGGAAAGATATATGTGTGTCTCATTTTCGCATATGTGAAATTTTTGTGTGTGTTTATCTCTTGCCATTTTGTAAATAACAACTCAAGAAATTGTGATTCTACCAGAGTGGGTTAAGGCAGGCTAAAGTGCTGGTGGAAATCAAAGTGTTTTCAGAATCACAGGACAGCCCAGGTTGGCAGGGACCTCAAAAGATCATCTGGTCCAACATTTCATGGGAAAAGGTGCCTAGATGAGACTGTCTCCTGCCAGCTCTGGAGTGTTCTGGATACAGGTATATAACTGTATAACACATAAGGGAATTGGTGAAAATGACATATTCAATGTGACTCTTTCCTTCCCTGTTTGTGACTGCAAAACCATAGTTGCCACAAGTAGATGTGGCACTTGGGGACATAGTTTAGGTGTGGACTTGGCAGTTTTAGTTTAACAGTTGGACTCAATCTTTGAGGTCTTTTCTAACCTAAATAATTCTGTGATCTAACATCCAGAGCAGTGATATCTTGGAAACTTCCAGTGGTGCAGACTCTACCATGTCTCTGGGGAGACTGCTCCAGTAAATTATTGTTTTGACTGTAAAGAAAATCTCCTTATATCAAGATCAAACCTCTCCCAGTCCAACTTGTAGCTGTTGCCCCTTGTCCTCTCTATGTGGCTCTTTGTGAAGAGAGAGCCTACATCCTCTTTTTAGTCACCCTTTAAGAACTGGAAAAAACTTTCTTTGCGTGTTTCGTGGAAACTCTTTAAAGTTTAAATATTTGCATTTATGATATATGAAGCTGTTTTTCTGTTTCCTTCTTTCTTTGTCCAGGAGGGCATATAGAGACAAGCTCAAATTCTGGACCCACTGTGTTCTAGTAACACTTATTGTATTTACAGTCATCTCATTTTTTGCTGAACAGGTAAAGTTGATGTCTTCTTATCAAATCTGTCTAATACTTAACAGATTGTGGAATCTTCAGGGTAACATTGGATGGATTTTTAATAGGTTTTGAAGAGTAGCTAGGATTTTTCCTTCATAAAAGAAGTAAAGATGTTACATGACTCATTATTAGGTTGCTTTGATTTTTAAGTCACCATCTTGAGATTCCTTGAAAAGAGAGTCATATGGGGAGAAGGAGAGTGGCACCTTGTCAGGTGCCTTGTGACTGTAAAGTCCATCACCAGTGTGCTAAATTTGGATGCTCAAATTCAGTAATTGTTTCTGAAATTCTTAGTCTGTTAACATACATATTGGTAGAAGCGTATAGTAAGTTAAGAGGAAGGAAAGTTAGTCCAGAAGGGAATCTTAAGTTACTTAAAGGCCTTATCAAAATCTCTTCCCTAAGTAATTGCAAAGACTCCTACTGAATTCGAAAGGTTTTGAATCTGACTCAAGGGGAAAAAACCCTCCACTTCTGCAAGCTTAAAGTGGCTTTCTTGAACATGATTAGTCCTGCTAAACTCAGAGGGAGTCAATGGAACAAATCATATGGGTAATTCTTTGCAGGTTGGGGCCTTAAGTAACACTTTCCGTGGTCTGATGAAGAGGGTGTAATTCTTGAAAGGTTGGCTTTTGATTATTATTTTCTTTCCCACCTGTGACTTTTGCATGACTCTTTCCCTTGATTTTCAGCCTTTTGTATATATTGGAAAACTCCATTAGTAACTTGGTTTTGGAAGGGGATACTCAACTCAGTGGTACAGTTAGGAATCTAAATACCATTTTAAGAAGCCAGCTTTGTGCTGATCTTTTAAAAATAGAATGTAACCTGGTGTTAATTTAAATACACAAATAACCTTTAAAATAATCAGAATAAAGGCATGGCGTATTTTCACTCTCTGCTTGTATTCTGATTATTATAAATGTGCCTTAGTGGCACATTTAATAGATTAATTGGAGTCAAAAATGCCTTCTCTTCATAATGAGAAAAGAAAAGTATGGTATTGAGTATATACCATGGGTGGTACAGATTCAATAGTTTCTAGGATGAAAACCTGACCAGCTGTGGACCTTTAGCCCAGCAGAGAACTACATATTGTATTTTTTCTCTCCTCAGCTAATTGCACTTAAACGAAAGATTTTTCCAAGGAGAAGGATCCAAAAAGAAGCTGGTCATGAACGAATCAAAGTGTAGAAGAGCTTTATTTTGGAGATCAGTCTACCTCAAGCTGTGATTAAGCATTTTAAATGTCTCTTTCATAAGTGTCTTTTCTGGTTTGCCGTTTAACTACGTTGATACGAAGAAAAAAAAATCATGCACCTACATTAGAATCTCTGCAGTACTCTTCATGACATAAAAGCTGCTGGCATTGTGACAGTGCAAAATAACAACAACAGATAATTGCAGAACACCTGTACATACGCAGTTTTCAACAGACCTTACTTTACAACTCTTAGTTCATGGCCATGTTATCCTTTTTTATAAAAAGGGTTACCTAAACAAATGTAACTGCATTTATTGCAGTGGATGTTGCCAACTGGATGAAATGTTGGAAGGAAAAGTGGTTTGGGATCAGCTTAATAAGTCCTTGATCTTGCATTCCAAAGCATTTCGTGAATTTCTGTCACTGCTGCTTTTTAGTCCTCCGGGGAAAATTGAGAATTATGTAACTTGTCATTTAAATTTACTATACATTTATAGATGTTGACATTCTTTAAAGCACAGTGACAGTTCATCTCCCTATTTGTAGTGTATAATTGGGATTTGAAACAAAGGGATGCTACTAAAAAATTATGCAGTAACATCTGATTGTTTATTTAAAAAGTATTTTATATCTGGTGTATTGTAGTCCAAGGAATACACAAAAAAATGGTGTTATTTCCTGGCTTGATTACAAAGAGAGGGTTGTAATCAAATGAAAAGGATCAAGGTAAAATATTTTTCAAGCATTGTAAATAAAAAAGCTAAAGTGCCTCTATATGAATGGGTAACAAAATATTTCAAAGTAGAAAAGTATGAGGAGCTGTGTTTCACTTCATAAAACAATATTTGTACTGACATACAAAGCTGTGGTGTTTTTAAATTTAACAGGGTTTGGCCCTGTATTTTGCTGAGATATCGGAGTAGTGTGGTTTTATGTGGGAAATGGTACTGAATCTTTTCAAGCAGAAATTTTTGGTCATGTATCTTCACTTAATTGTATTTGCAGTATTCAAAAAGCATAAATTTTTTTAATCGAATGATGTACAAAATGTCTGTGCATATGTATTGTAAGATTCTCGGCTTGCTTTGGAATTAACTAAAACGTGATGAAAGTTTTGTCTGCCGTTTCTGTTTCAAAGTCAACGGAAGCTCACGCATTATGGCAAATTAGCCAGGAATCTGTATGAACCTCTATGTCAAAATTTATTTTTCCGTTGAAAACCTTCCAGCTGTCATGATTTAATACTTCTCAAAGTGGAGCGAAGCTTCTGAGCGCCCTGAGGACGCGCAGGCGGGGCCCGGCCGGGCCGCGCTCCTGAGGGCGGGCAGCGCCGTGTCCCTGCCGCGGGCGCGTTCCCGCCCTTTCCCGCGGCGCGAGGCGCTGAGGCGGCAGCGCGCCCCGAGCGTGAGGGCTGCCGGGGGTCCGCGGCTTTGCGGCCTGCGGGTTCCCTCTGCTCCGACGGGAGGGTGCGAGGGGTCCTGTCCCTGCCGCCTGTGCGCCCCTCAGGGTGCGGCAGCTGAGGGCTGGGGTCTCCCTTGCTGCTCGGAGGTGAGTCCCCACGGTGAAAAGGCCCGCCCAGGAAATTCACACAAGTACTGATTTGTTTCATATCTTTTTGGGGCAGGGTGAAAAAAAGAGGTGAGTTTCTCTAAAAATCACAAATCTGTTAAAATACACAGCTGTGGATTGAAGACATTCAGATCGGCTAAAACAGGTACCTACACAGGATGGGTGAGGGCTGCGTGTGTTTGTGAGGTGGCAGGATTGTTTTACACCTGGGTGAGGGGGACTGAGAAGTTCTACTCTGTAAACTGATTTTTAGTACAAAGAAAATGCATATTAGGTAAAATACAAGCTTGCAATTCAAAGTTGAAGTGCCTTGGCAGCACAGGGACAGCACAGCCAGTCACTGTATGGACCAGCAGTCTCCTCTACATCATGCTCTCAACAGTCACAGTAGTCAAAAAGCAGATTAGGTCTTGACAATTTTCTCTCATTTGAGGATAATTCTAATGCAAGGGCTTTTGATTTTCCAGTCAGTAAAGACACTTGTAAAGTCTAAAATTCTTCATACTACATGGAGAAGCATCAACCTTAGAAAAAGCTGGGTATTAAAAAGCACTGTTCCTTCTTTAGCATAGTGTGGCCATGTTGTACAGATCCATGGACTCTGGGATTAAAAATATTAATTTCACAGCTATTGAGAAATACAATTTTAAAAAACAAACCAGAAAAAGGAAACTGAAGTGTGTGAGATAGTTGTTAATGTTGGGGGGACTTCACAGTCCTTGAAATTCAAAATATCTTTAATGGAGTTCTCAATTAAGTGTGAACTTAATTTTCTGGTCTGTCTCTGCACTGGCTAGTGGAAAACCTACTAATATTTCTAGCTATGTTAAATTGTATCTAGAATGAGAGGTTTGCTAAAGTAAATAAATGAATAATTTTTTTAAGAGGGCAGTCTATCTGTAAAATGTTTGCCAGTGTAGAAATGGCATTACTTACACAATGCAGAGGTGTAATAGCTATAAAGAATGAGAAATCAGAAACTGTAAGTTGCCCAGGACTTTAAAAAATGGCATAAGCAGGGTATATTGGTCTTTACAGTGTGGGGTGCATTGTAGAATCACATTGTTCTCTATGGTTTATCATTTCTCTATTTTGGACTGTGGAATATTGGCATAGCTTTTGGGGAATGCACTACTGGATATGACAAAATGTATAATAAACCTTATGGAAGCTAAGCTGGCAGACATCCTAAGAAAATAGATAATTTATCTTTTTTTTTCCAGCAGAATCAAGTATGTTCCTAATAGCCCTGGAATTTTTTTAGCACATTCTTAAAAGCATCACTGATAGGTAATGCTGTGAAATACCTCAAAACTAAACCAGTTTGACTGTTTGCATATCTTTACAGGTGCAGACTGTTAATAGAGGTATCTGTAACAGGTCCGTGTAAGCATGAAAACATATTTATTTTCAATATACAATATACTGTTTCAGTAGGAAAAGAATTCACTATGGCACCTTCAGGAAGAAAGCATGGAGGAAAAGCTGGTAAACCAGCACAGGAAGATCAGACCATACCTACTTATGACTTTGAGGAAGAAAGAAAAGAACTGAGTGGATCAGAGGAAGATCTTAGAGAAGGTGTTTATATGACTTTTTTAGCACATTTGTCAAATGTGAGTTTTAGCACATTTGTGACTATGCATAGAAAGGAAGACACTTCTGAGTCAGCCAGGGACTGAGCAAAGTGTGGTTTGTAATGCTTGAGACCACCAGGCTCCTACTGTGTAATTTTGATTGGTAATTGTCAAAATAATATAAATTATCTATTTGTAGGTTTTGGTTTTTAAAGGCACAGAATTACAGTACCTATTTTACAGTAAAATTCAGATTGGATTTTATAAATTTTTATGTTATTTTTAGCTGTCTGATGATTGGTATATTATGAGTTGGGAGTAATGGTACAGTAGTGGACAAAAAAAGTAAAACTGTTTGGGACCAGTGTAGAGAACTCAAAGCAGTGCCAGCTCAAATCTGGCCTTGCAGAATAATTCACCACCATCTGTCCACTCCAGACTCAGTTATAGGGGTTGCCTGTGTTACTGATGGGAACTGAGCCCCATGAGACATGGCCAGGGAAATGGCATTACAGAAAAGTAATTACATTTTCAATAACTCAAATGACCAACACAAAATGTATCTCTGTAAATATTTCTATAATCCTTCTGAAGGTGACACACCAGTAATAGACAAGCATGGGAAGAAAAGACCTCTGGTGACTACTCATGTGGTTCCAGATGATGTGGGGTAAGGTTGGATGTTTGGGGGCTTTTTCCAAAATAAGTAGGTCTTAAATAGATACCAACTTTAGTTACTCACAATGCTTATTTTTGCTTTGGTTTGGTTTGGTTTGGGTTTTTTTAGTATTTGATTCAAAAATCAAGTGACAGATAATATGGTAGTTGTAGGTAAAAAAAGAAAATGTAGTATTTTAAAATAGTAATTCTTCAGTTTCTTTGTAGATACTTTTTAACATGCAGAAAAATTTTATATATTTGTGTGAGTTCTTACAAACTTCTGTTTCTTTTAAAAGATTATTTGTTTTATGCTAAATTGGTGATAATTTCTTTAAATTCCATTACTTTTTTCTTTTCATTTTAGTTGCTTGAAGATATTACCAATACTTTAAATGATCCAAATACTGCATGAAAAATAAATTATTTTACAGATAAATCTTATAAAATTTAATGTTCATGGGCAGTGTAAATGTAATAAAGTACATGCTGAAATAGTTTTCAAGCAGATTATATCTGTTGAGTTGAAGATACTGTTTTTACTGTGTTGTAACACTACCTTACACACTGGTGTTACCATCTTAAAGTTGCTGTAAAAACAACCCTGATATTATTTGCCTTGACTTTTTTACTGTGCCAGTCATGCTAACTGAAATGGACTTGTTTTCATTTGGTGTTCCAAATACCCTTTTTGTTTTGCTATAGGGAATAATCAGTTTTATTTACTGACTGCCCTCACTCAAGACCCTTTAAATGCCAAACAGTGCCTCTTTACTGGGGAGTTAGTAAATAGATTCTAGCATTTTTTTTTTTTTTTAAAAGTGAATTAGTCTGAAAAAAAACCTCTCACAGGAAGAGAAAAGGAACGTAACTATCTTATAGCACTGGCAGTTTTGTCACTGCTTAAAAGTAATAGGCATGTGAATAAAATCAGTTTTAAGTATATACAACAGGTCTTACTCTAAAGTCAGAAAATGGACAAATAAAAATTTGAAACACTATTTTGTAGGGGTGAAGTACAGAATATGTTGGAGAGATTTGGAGGTAAGTACATTTACGTTCTAATCAATTAAAAAAAAAAAGTTGCAGAGTTGAAAGTAGTTACTTGCCATAAAATAACTTCCAAGACTTACATGAAAGGACCAGTTTTTTGTAGCATTTTTCAGCATTTCTGAATAAAGCCAGTTTTCAGGAAAAAAAACGTTATATCTAAGGAGAGCAAAGGGAAAGAAGAGGAGGGAATAACTGCATATAAATAAGTCACAGCTTGTAAGTGTAGATAATTACAAAGGAAAAGGGGAAGATGCATGAGTGCTCTGGATAATCAATTCCAACTCTAAGATGAAGTTTAAGAGGTAGTAAATATATTGTGGAGAAAAAGGGCAATAGGAGTTTGCTGTTGGTCTCATTTAATTTTTTAATACACTGACATAAAGGAGGATACTGGGGATGGCAAGACTTGAGTGAGAAATAAGGGGAATGTAAATGTTACTATAAGCAGCAAAAGAGACCAAACAGTTCTAATTCTAGACAAGCAATTTTGGAAGTAGAGTTTAGTTGTGATACAGAATGAGACAGCAGTCTGTACTTAGCAGTTCCAGAAATCTAGAGAACAGGGGATCTGCAGATAACAGAATTTCAGCAGTTAGAAGGAATATGAGTTTCTAGAACAGCCAGATAATGAGGGTACGTAATGCCAGTCATCTAGTGATGAGAGATTTGTGTGTGTCACTAAGCAGGATTTAGAATAGTCATAATCAGGTCCTCAGGTGGCTTTACCTAGTTAAATCACCAGTTGAATTCTAGATTGTGACAGGTTAGAGGAGAAACACTTTTAACTGGTGAAGAGTGTACCATACCCATCACAGAGTAAGCAAACATCAAAAAGTCATGGAAGGAAGGGAAACCATCATAATACCAGCATTACACACTCAGTAGCTTATTAATACTTTCATTGTATGTAATAAAAGAAACCTGTAGAGAGTCATTACTTGCACGTCAAATTTAAGGTGAAAGAGGAGCTTAAGTAACCCTTTAATCCACAAATTAGGACTTTTGGCTGTCACAAAATTGCATATTTTGCATTACATATTAGAATGGTATTAGAGATCTAACAATTTAGATAAAGGGAGGATTTCAATGTTAAAAAATTACAATTGCTTGTAATTTAATACTCAAAAAAGGAAGGAAGGGAAGGATGGAAGGAGGGAAAATGAATGGATCAGAGAGAGGATGGTGTCTGCACAAAACAGTGCATTTCGCATCAGCAGAGGCAGATGCCTCAGCAAATTAGAGAGGTTTGACAGATGTTTCCTGAAATCTACAGTGAGAAGGAGAAGAAATTACTGTATTAACCTTAAGCTGTGACTTGCTAAATCTCCAAATGTAAATTGAAGTGAAACAAACACAGTAATTTATATTAATACTGAAAAAGTACTGTCTGTCTGAAGTATAAAAATAGTTATTAATTCATTCTGTATGTTCACAGGGATAATAACCACATATTAATCTTAATTTATTTCTGAAATTCAAGTAATTTGCACATTACTCTGAAACAGGTGTTGGTTAGGGTGTGAGGGGCATAAGGAAGCAGCATTCACACCAGTGCCCCCAGCAGGCCGAGGAACAATTCACCACAGCAGTCCAGATCACACGAGTGGCATTAGAACGCACCTCATTTGCTTCTCCAAAGTGTAACTCATCAGCATTTTTAATACATGGCAGAATGTATCCAGTAAGCCTAATTTCTAAATATTCTTTGACTTTCAGCTGACATTAACAAGGCTCTCTTAGCTAAGAGGAAACGATTAGAAATGTATACAAAAGCCTCACTCAAAACCAGTAACCAGAAGATTGAACATGTTTGGAAAACGCAGCAGGAGCAAAGGTGCCATTTACTCTTGCTTTTCAAACCTGTGGAACTAGATTCCCTTCTGTGTCACAGAATGGATAGCTGGTCTGTCGTCTTGCAATTAAATAGCAAGTACTGTATCTACCGTTAAATATCTGCTCAAGGCCTCTGCTGCCTCCTGTTGTGTCCACTTTGTTAATCTGACAGTAATAGTTTAGCACATTCTCTTTTGAACAGAGAAATTTAAGATTTGGTACTCTGAGAGCAAGGTACGTTAAAAAGCTGGCCTTACTTTTATCTTTATAGAAAGTGACCTTTGATGTTATTTTTGTCTTTTAAAACAATGTGTGTGGGGGTTTTCCACTTTGGAATTTTCTGTTTCTACCTGAAAACTGAAAAATGTTTAATAAAACTTGAATACCGTTCTGGTTAAGAAAGAAAATTCACCTCTCACCTCTTAAGGCATATTTAATTACTATATTTGATACCAGAGGTAGAGCAAAGTGAAAAAGGAGACAGCTAAAAACTAAAAGTCAGCAATACTTGTAACTGTTTTGGTGTTGTTCTACATTTATAGGTATTTGAAACTTGTATGGACAAAATTTTAAGTAATGAGCTATCAGTTTTGCATTATAAACCCCTTGTGTTAAAGCAAGCAACTGTAATTGGATTAGAAAAACATGATAAATGTCAGAACACCTGACACTATTAGGAAGAAGAGTTGTTACAATTTCTTTTTAACCAGTACTTTATGGGAGTGCTGTCTCTTTATATATTGCACATCCACTCAGTGTATGTGTATGTTCAGTTTTTCAAAACATACAGCATTCAAATATGGTCAGATGTCAAAATAGCCTATTTCCTTATCTATGCCAGCCTTTATTCTAGTCCCTGTGTATGTTGAACCTTAGCTTTCCTTGTAATTCCCTGTAGCATTTGACATACTTAATAGTGTCTGTTTATAGGCAGAAGCTCAATCATGAGTTCTCCCAGCAGTTCCTGACTTTATTTCAGCAGTGGGATGTAGATGTGCAAAAAGCAGAAGAGCAGGAAGAAAAACTAGCAGTGAGTTGCACTGTATTCTTCACAAGGAGGGAATATTGTTGGTTAGATACTCAAGAAATGTAAAAACTCTTCATGTAGTTTAAACATAAATATATGATTGTTTAAGTTTTGGGAAGAGGGGTGCGTTTATAAACTTTATTGCAAGTTTATAAACACTGTTAAGTGATGGCCTAGGCCAGCTTATGGCTTGAGAAAAAAGACCATTTAAGGAGAAGAAAGATGTGTGCTGTTGCTGTCTATGCATAGTGTTTGCGTTCAGGGAACAAAGGAATAAAGGAAAGTAGCTGTCTTTTAGCACACATTGCTTAAAAATATGCATGTATATAATAAATGTAAGAGAGTTTGATCACTGAAAGAGGATAGGAGCTATACAATGGAATGTAATCATGTGATGTTGCTGTGTTTGTACTTCCAACACATTTGCAAGTTTTGCTTTTCCCTAGGTAGCACATTCCTCTGGGATACCCTAAGAAGCTGTGGGGCATAGCAATCCTCATGGGATTTTTACAGGGATAATTCAGGTTGCAGGAGACCTCAGGATGTGACTTGGGGCTTAATCCAGTCTTCAGTCTTACTTTCATTAGTAAGAGCCAGGGTAACTCTCTAGGCAGAGATCGACGTTACAAGGCACAGATTTCCAGTGAAGGCAGAATTTCTGATTCTGAAAAATAACATTGGTGTGCTGTCCAAGCACTCTGGTTAACGACTGATGCAGTTATGTTTTTCTTTTGCTCCTGCTTCAGAATATGCTTCGTCAGCAACAAAAAGTTTTTCAACAGGCAAGAATCGTTCAAAGTCAGAGACTGAAAACAATTAAGCAACTCTATGAGCAATTCTTAAAGGTAATTCTTTTTCTTGAAAGGCAGCTGATCTTATCATATCACTTAAGAAAGCTGTATTAATTCAGTGTTTTGTTTCATATTTCTTTAACAAAGTAATATCATACTAGACAGTAAGCAAAAGAAAAAACCCAACTATTTTGAGTATAGCCACACAAAAATTTTACTTTTTTAGTTGAAGGCTTTCCTCACAAGAGAAAATCTTCTGTGCCTTAATCATCTTCATGACCCTTTGCTGGGCTCTGTCCTGTATGTTCGTGTCTCTCTTGTACTGAGGAGTCTGAACTGGACCCAGCACTCCAGGTGTGGCCTAACCAGCTGCACGGCCCCCAGTATATGGGGCAGATTCAAGTCTGTCAATTTCTGACAAACCTTAATTTCT
Source organism: Picathartes gymnocephalus (assembly GCA_013390045.1). Taxonomy (NCBI): domain Eukaryota; kingdom Metazoa; phylum Chordata; class Aves; order Passeriformes; family Picathartidae; genus Picathartes; species Picathartes gymnocephalus. The sequence goes on along the minus strand of WEKY01009639.1, from coordinate 55,771 downwards.
GTTCAAGTCATTGAACAGAAATTGAAGCTGGTTTTGAATTTTCAGTTATGATAAGCTTGGTTTTTGGTTTGGGGTTTTTCCAAGCATGGTAGTTGGGAAAAATAAATCTGAAATGGAGCAACTCTTAGTTTAAAATAGTCAGAATTTATGAGTATATTACAGAAGCATTGATAGATAATTGACATTTTGAAACAGCTAAGATGTGTTCATCAAGGAGGAAAAACTGAACAGAAGGTCAAGTATTACTTTTGATTTTTCTCCTCAAAGAAGATCAAAAGGTAGAAGTAAAGCGTCAAATAAGCTTAAATAAATACAAATTAAGGCAAATGCAACTAGACACATACACAGAGGTAGGTGTAATTGTATGTACAAAAGGGAAGATAACCAGGGAGTTTTATTTGGTTTATTTGGGGAGAAGTGTGCAAAGAAACGGACTGGGGTTTATACTCCTCACTTCAACCCACAAGGTTGTCATAATATTGAACCCCTAGCATTCCTGACAGATGTCTGTTCAATCTCCTCTTGTAGAACTCTTCATCTTAATTGAAATGCAGAATAAGTATCTAAGACCTCACAAAGGCTGACTGGAGGGTTCTATTGTCTTCTCAGGGTACATATTGCTTAAATAGGAATGTAGACTGTAGTAGGAAGATTCCTTGTTTTGTGACAAACTCAACAGTGATCACTGTAAAATTTTAACTGTAGTATGAATAATGATTGGTTTGTTTGTTTTAAATTAACCCCTTGACACTGAGGAATTCTGAATTAATATTATCCTTAACTTCAGAGCATGGAAGAACTGGAAAAGAGCAATGAAAATCTTCTGGCTGGTGCCCAAAATGAACTTCGCAAGGAAATGGCTATGCTGCAGAAGAAGATTATGATGGACACTGTAAGTATCAGATCTATGAAGTTAGTTAAATGCAAAAATAGAACATTCAGTTAAAAACCATTTGACATTCATTTAATTCAAAGGAATCATATTGATACAGCATTTGTTCAGCATTATCTCCTTTTCTTGTGACAGCAACAGCAGGAGATGGCAACTGTTCGCAAGTCTCTTCAGTCCATGTTATTCTGATGGTTCAGTGGAGGAGCAACTTGTACCTAAGTAACATGATACAAGTACAAGCATTAGAGGGATGTTGAGAATTAAATGTTTCAAGGTTCCTATTAAACGCTTTTCTGGATTGTTCTAATCTTGTCTGTTAATGTTGTAATACCCTATCTTAGTAAACTTTTATTACTGGGGGGCAGTATGGACCCCAAACTATTCACTGTCTGTCCAATTAATTTTTAAGCATTTAATATCCACTTCCAGTAGCATTGGACTACTTAAATTGTTTCACTTTTTCTAATGCCAGATTGTAACAAGGGGAAGAATGAACGAAAAATGCATTACCCAGATTTTACATAACTTGAAACCTTTAGGTACAGTGTGCAAACAGAAGCATTTCTAACAAGCTGCAGACTTTCACAGTTTCAACATTTAGTCTGCTGTTATATTAGCAGTTATAAAAATTCACAGGGTGTGACATAGCTCAGAATTGTTTAATGATGTGTATTATGGTAAATTAAAGTAAACTTTAACTCTTTTGTCAGTCTAGGCATTGTACTATCTTTGCATTAGTAAGATTTATAAACTGCTTTAATTTGTCCAGAAAACTGGGTTTTTTTAGTTAAATGATGAGCTTAATGTATCAGCTCAAGTAACAATAATTAAATATTATGCATTTTAGGGTCTATACTTTTTGTAGAACCATTGGTAGAAGAAATCTACCTCATTTATTTAGTACAGGCTATTACAAGTCTTTGAGATGGAATATCACTTTTTGCAATTCCAAATGACTAGCAACTTAGGGAGGCCTGAGTTTTAAGGGTAAAGCATTTATCTTTCTTGTATCTCATTATAGTAAATAAGCATAAACGAAACAGTTGCCTTAGTGTGCATGCAGTTTGTTTTTACGGAAAACCATTACACCTGAATATCTACTTTTACAAACATATTTAATGCTTTGATTTAATACAACAGTAGATAAAACAAAATCCATCCACACACCCACTCACACAAAACGTGATGTTTTCACAACACTGTTTCAAAACCATATTCTTCTCTGCTTACTAGCACTTTTTAGGTCAGAGTCAAGTCATTTGATGATGGTTCTCCAGGTCTGGAAGCCAGATTAGTGATGGCTAACTTGCAAAAACTTCAGCTGTTTGGTTGTAATGAGTACAGAACTTTTTCTGCCTCTGCTAGGATTCAGGAGAGGAGCAAACATGGACGTTGCACTGCTACACACTGATGCATGAGATAATATGGGCCTCTAATGAGTAACCAGTAACAATGCTGACTTGTAACTACTGAGGATAATTACATGAGACTATGAAATAGGTGACAAGTTCTGCTTCAGATCTTCAATAGGAGGTTATTTGTTAGCATTGACTCCTGGTTCTGGTTGTATTTGTTAGTATTGAGTCATGTTTCTGGTTTTCTGAGTGACTTCTGCATAAGTTTCCTATCATCGACATACCTCGATCATATCCTTGAAACTACTTACACCTACTCTGCCATGACACATTTTTGACCACTATGGAGAAGTTAATTTGCTTACAGTACTCAGCCAAACTAAAATGGTCATTACCATCTTCTTTTCTATTTGACCATGGCCTGGGTTCAGGCTAAATTCATGTGCAGATGCTGTGTCATTTCCAGCCTCAAACAGAAGTAGTAGAATTCATTCCAAATTGATAATAGTCACGTTGAGTTGCAGTCCTTTGGCAGTAACTGTTACAGTTATCCCTCAAAAAGATCATTATATTCTTCTTAGGCAGGAGCATGGGGTGGATGCTATTTTATTCCCTCCAGACTAGCAGACAATACACCACTATAGAAGTTCCTTGAATGCCTCAGGAAGTATTTTTGAATTAATAAGCAGGTAGGAAGCTGGAGTGGTAGTATTTTTAAAACAAACCATAGCATTCTTTATTGGACAGTTCAGGAAGGACTTTATGAACTTGGAAGCTCAGGTACATATCAGCAACTGGAAGTAGTAATGCACACTTACATTCAACAGCTTTTTACACAAATCATATTCAAATAGTACCTCTTTGAAGCTTACAGGGTTTGTGTGCAAGTTATCATTTTTTCATATAGATAACAAGCTACTTTAATTCAGCTTTTCTCTAATGGCAACAGCCCTGTTGTTACCCAGTGGGTCTGTTCTTAAAGGAAAACAGAGGCTGATATTGGGCCCGAGTTCCTGTTTTGGAGAGTTTTACATTATGATTCAGTTTTGTGCCCTTTTGTTTCGATAAAGTAAAGTGGTAGCTACAAGACAATAGGATAAATTGTAAGGTAAATGAACACAGCGATAGCAAAAACACCACAGAGCGAAATACAGTAGAGGGGACTGCAGTACTGGAGCCACAGACATTGAAGTTTATCAATGAACTTTGTCATTTGCTTGCACAGTCTTACAGATACAAGTTAGGGTGCCTAGAGTCCTTTCCTTGCACAGCTACCTGCAGTCTAGATAAGGATGAAGTACAATGAGACTAACCTTACTATGACTACAAAACCAGAAACTGGTCTTGAAAGAAGTTACAAGCTAAAGTTCTTTAGTACAAGGTAAAGTGGTGGCAGTAGGTTGTGTAGTTAGATACTAGAGAATGCATGAATTCTAAAGGCACTCATAACAGTACTTTGAAGTAGAAGAAAATTTTCCTGAGCTGTACCTCCTTTATCTACTGACCCAACAGCTTGTTCCTCAGAAGTACCAGAAGAGAGACGAAGTGATTTTTACCTCATGCCTGCCTCATTTTACCAGTCTTAATAATGCAGGACTGAATTCATTGGTACATATGACAACCACTTCAGAGCAGTTCCAACAAAACTTTAGAAATTAGTGCTACAAGATCAGACACTTGGGTTAGGGAAATGTGAAATTCCTCTTTGAATTCTGGTGAGTAGCACCTTGGTTTGCATCTACATTCACCAGAAGAGAATTACAGAATTAAAGTTACCTAACAGGAAATGGCAACATTTTCAATGTAGGATTTGTGGTCTGAAACACAGGGAAATATATACTAGTTAAAAAGTATTGATACAACAACATCTGCAGAACTCTGTATCTACTAATTCTAACATCTGGTAATGTCTGAAACACAGTGAACTTTCTCATAAAATTTTTCTTCAAAAGCTTAATCTGTCTTCCCGGAAACAGAGGCTGTTTCATTCACCATTCCCCTAACTGCTTCTTCTCTTGTCCTTGGCTTATTTAATCAGTCATTATGGTTTTGAACCTGCTCAGGAGCTTGATGAGATGAAATTCTGAAGACATGTATATGAAGATGAGCAGCAATCTGTAGGCACACACCACTGGCATATCTCAGCATATCAAACAATGATATGAACTTTAAAAGAACAAAACAGAACAGGTTAAAAAAAATATTTTTTTTTTTTCAATTGTCCCTACTATAAATATGCTATACTTTAATCAGAATTTATCCAAGTGACAAGCCTAACATACATATATCACTGTAACATACAGCTACAGAGTAGCTAGTTTAGAATTAAAAATAAAACCCCAACATCCTAATAGCACTAAACACAAGATCTGATAGAAAGAAGTTCATCTGCAGTTCATAAACTGACTTTAAAAAACCCTCATGGACTAAAGCATAATTTCAGGAAAGATTTGTAAATTTACTTTCACATTTCTGTTCCAAGTAAAGCAAACTAGTCAGCTCCCAAAAACATGTTTACATGGTACCCTGGCACTCCCTCCCCAGTGACAGCTGAAATCTGAGCAAGTCAGAAATGGCAGAGCAGAATGACAGGTACAATGCTCAATCCATTCCCTAAAGTATGGTCCAAACAACAGGTATAAAACACTTACCAATGCTATCCATAGAACAATATATTCATCAATGAAACTGTTGAAGTACTGGTCCAAAAACAGAAGTGCTGGCCCAATAAATGCAGAGTCCTGAAGACAAATTTCACTTTTTGTCATGTGAGCCACCTATATTAAAAAAATATATAATAAAATGCATCCCTGCAAGACTGGTGTAACTACCAGCAAACAGGCATCACATCCTTGCCCAGCAATGTTCTCTTGGAAGTTACACCCATGCATTTCAGCTATCTGCAGGGGTTCCCCACTCTTTTGTTTTCCAGCACTATATTCAAAGGGTAAGACTATGCAAGTGTATTACTGAAAACAAATATTATCCACTTGAAATATTGTTTTCAAATCTAACTTGAAAATTTTGCCTGTCCCTAGCCAAAAGCTAACTAGGAAACAGACTTTTCATAGGTGGCAACACTTGTTCTCACTGTTTAGTAAAAAAGTCTGTAGAATACCTATTTTCTAGTATTCTAGTGTTTGAAAACTGTCATCCATAGAGAAAAAGAAAAAAAGCATCTGGCTGGATTACTGATGTTAGCAAATATGTAGTAAGGCAGTTTGGTTTTTTTAATCCATTGAGGCGTATGTATAAGAAAGATAAAGGCAAGAAAGACAACAGTTTATCTCTTAATTTTAATGATCAAGGTAAATTCTTATTTCAGATAATTAAATGAGAAGTCAGAGCACTGTTAGTAAGGCTTAAGAGACCAGTTAGGATGTTAAAGACAGACAGTAAGTACATTTCCAGGAGTAAGTTAAACAAAACTGGAAGTTCTAACCAGTACATTCAACAGCAAATACGTGCTTGCATCAGTGTCACACATAATCTGTCTGTGGAACCCTGAGTCTAGTTCACCATCTTGATCACAATGATCACGTAACAGTAACACAGTGGCAGAGCAAATTGGGAAAACAGTGCCCTCTGATCCAGTAAGTGTTAAGCCAAGAACCAGTTTAGTTTTAGGAGGTTTAGGACTGACTTACCACCAACTTCTGTGAGATTTTGGCATTCACAAGCCCAAATGTCAGGACATACAGGCAAGAATGTTTTTCAAACAGCTGAGTTGTAGACTTTTTATAAATTGTAATGGCAAGTGTGATAAGCAGTCCAATGTGCAGGCCTGGTGAAAGAACACTTGTTCCCTAAAATAGAAAAATTTGTCTTAAACTTCAGTCACACAGTAAAGTCCAGATTTTATACATATTGCAAATCCTATTAAACAAAACCAGAGCTGTGAAAAATTGGCAAAGACCAGTAGCATTATGCCACTGCTCTTAGTATCCATTCCAATGACCACTAATCAATTTTGTAAGAAAATTCACTGATGGTTCCCATGATAGAACAAGTTCAGTAACAGGCAGAGAGAAGGTAGATAATGAACTTTGCTTTAGCAATCTAATATGCACATGCCTGTCTGCTTAAATGCTTAAACAATGCACTATGGATCATCTGAAATGCAAGAAATTATTCAAACCTCATTTGGATTTTTGGAGCAACTTACTGCTATTGTAGATCCATTCTTTCCAACCCCTCCACCAAAGATGACACGGAAGTAATTGAAAAAAGAAAGTGCTGTTCCACACAGGATGGCAATAACTGCAAAGAACTTCAGTTCTAAGCCCAGCAAAGGGACCTTAGCAGAACACAAAAGAAACCAAAACAAAAACAAAAAGAAAAAAAAAGAAAAAACAAACCACAACAAGACAAGAGAAAAATATTAAAAGTTAAGCACACAACACCTTCTTAAAGTAGTGATTAAAGAAGCCACTCTTACCTACTAAACAAATGTTTTATTTGAACTCCCACTTTCCTGGGAACAAGCTCAGGACAACTGTGTTTAGAATTTTTTTCCTTACTAAGAAAACAAGTATCTTTTATAATGTTTAAACTCTACTTCTGAGTACCTAGGTTCTGTTCTTGAAATTCAGCTAGAGCTTACTCTGTTCCTCCTTAATATATACTTCAAATATTTTCACAACATGACCGAAAACTTGACACAGACTACTGCCATCAATCACCATGGAATGGGAGCAGGAAGAGGGATAGCTCCTTCTATTTCACTGGATAAAACAACACTGAACCAAGGAAACACAAACACCATCTGCCTGCTGTGTGTTTTGNCCATCTGCCTGCTGTGTGTTTTGGTACATTATCTGTATGCTGTATCTTTGCATATCATGAGACTATCATGAACAGTCTCCAGATAGAAATTTTAATTAAACAGTTACCTTTTGGAATCAACTGCAGTTTCAAGGAAACTTCCAAAGGCAGCAGAGGATTAAAAAATAAGTAATCAATAGAAACCATTTATTATATTTTTGAATATATACTTTTTGAGATACAGCATAACTACAACAGATTTTAATACTGAGGAAAAAATTAATCATAATTTAAGTTTAATGCACCTACTTTATTTTCCAACATGAAAGTAAGCTTTTTGAAAATAGAAAAAAAAAAAAAGCATCTTATAGGCTGGGAAAAGGAAAAAAAGTTTAGTTAAACATTCCTTAATTGCTAAGTAAACTTTTGAATTAGCTTTCATTTCTTGGTGGTTTATATTTAGGTTAATTTCTATTGGTTATCAATAGTATGGAAAAGTCTCAGCTCTTTGCACTATAACCAATCAGAACTATAAATTTCTGAGTAAGGGCCCTAGAGAGGTTGAAGATCTTCTGATACTGTCTACTACAGTGCATCTTTAAAGACCAGAATAAAAGTCATAGATATGGAAAATTTTTGGGAGAAAAAAGAATTCTTTAAATATAAATATATACATTTACGTGGCCGTGATATAATTCTTAAAAATCAGTACATGTGCATCAACACAAATATGGACAACTTAACCAAAACCCCCTGGCTTCATCCCACAGTTTCATCAGATTGAAGCATTTAATCCTTAAATTTTAAGATAAATTGTTTAACTGAAATGTATGTCTTAGAATAAAATGTATAAAATATATAAAGCCAGAACAAAAACTGTTTGCTAAAGCTTAAGTGTGTATGGAGTATTAGTTCCAGACCAGAAGTTTATATGTGGCAGATGGGGTCTTTTTTCCTCTATGCAGCTATAAATCTGTGCACAGGGAGTCACACCAACAGATCTAAGTTAACTACAAAACCAAAATAACCTACACTCATACAATAAGCTAAAACAACATTATACAACTAATAGGTGTTGGTGGCACTTGCACAGGCAGCTTCAAATACCACAGGAACTGTGAATGCTTACAAGAATACTCAACAGGATCCCTGAGCACTTAACACACCTTATAGTCCCATATTGCTGCTCCTCCATAGGCAGATATCAAGAGCAGCATTGTTATGGCGATCTGAACTTCAGTTACATCAATTCTGTGAAGGGAAAGAAAGAAGAGATGTAGTTAAAGGACTTTTTGCTGTCAGTGCAAAGTGTGTGTGGAGGGAGGAGGGGAATAAAACCCCAGTAACTGTAGTTCAAATTACATAAATATATACAGAATATTACTTTCCTTGACTGAGAAAGCTACTCTATATGGAGGCACACATCTCTGGCTAAGGTTTAAAATTAAAGCTGTACTGCCTTTCTGGAGCAAGCTACATATAATTTTAATAGGGGGAATCTTTAATGAATAGTTAACTATTTGAGAATTCTGTACGGATTTACAGACTTGTTGATGTGTAAGTATCAAATAAAATTTAAGGCAAGCTCATAGAAAATGCAATCAAGCATTTTCATTAAAAGGACAGCATATAAAAGCGGAGACTATAAAGAGTAAGCTGGGAAAGAGGGATTTCTTTAAGCCTCGTATCATGAAAACTTGACAGATACAGCCTGCAAAACAAGGGAGGACTGAGTCAGTGGATAGGGAAGCATTTGCCATATTTCTGAGGACATATAATTGCTATCTTCTTTCCTCCATAAAAGCTGTTTTAGGAAAGGTGGCCTTGCATGCCCTGTGAAGTTCAGACTCCGTATTTCACCTTTTTTTGTTCTCAGACAAGATAGACAACTCTTTATTGTTGTATTTAATTGATGAAACCTCACATGAAGCCAAGGCTCAAGAGAAAAAAAAAAAATCAGTACTTTTTAAGCTTTAACATAAATAATTAAAATAATGACCAGAAAAAGTGCATATCAACAGTACCTTTTATCATACCTAAAGTTTTGAGACAGGTACCTTATCTTCATACTAAAGTTACTAAAGTAAACCATACACTGTTACTACAGCAGTGACAATGAATGTTCAAGATTTCTTTTAGCAGTTGAAATAAATTTGCTTTTTTGAGGTATTATGACCAAAGTCAACATGTATTGTTACTTGCTTAGCACATGACCTGTCTGCACAGGAAACAGTGGATTTTTAAAAGGAGATAGCAATCATCTCTTGGGTAATGGAAAACATTTATCTGAACTTGATAATCTGAGTTAAAACTCTTCTTTAATCAGAAAGATGGTGATAAAATATGCTAAATTTCATCACAATCTTCTGACTTAAAGGATCCAGACTTTAAAGTGCAGTTAGATGATAGGATGAGGTGGCCATTGCCCCTTAAAGCCATGAGAATGAGGAGTCCTCTTCTTCCTAAGGTGTCATATTCCCTCAGTTTTAGTTGCCCTAGTGCAGACTGTAAGGTGAACCAGTCCAGCTTTCCAGTCTAGTGTAGGCTTTTCATCTGCACATTTCATGAATTGGCTTGAGGTCCAATGACAAAGTGTCATGGGACCGTGGGGCTGGGAGTGGGCTCTTCCCTCTCTGCCAAGGATGAAGTGTTACATCCACCCAGCCATTGCTGAACTTGCTGTTTACCTCATGCAGAAGCACCCATGTGCAAGTGCAAGTGTTCAGAGGTTGCACTCTGTACTGTTAACACCTGGATTTCTAACCTGCATTGCCTTTGTTGTTGCTGGTGGTAGGAGTAGGCTCCAACTTGAAGTTGTGCCAAAGTTTAATGCTTAATTTTACAGCGGCTCAGACTGTTGGTGGTAACAGAATTCAAATCAGAGTCCAAAGACTTTACTCAGACACTACAGTATTCCACAGTGTCACAGTATTCAGCTCTCCGATCTTTTCTGGCCATCAGCACTAGGAATCTCTCATTTGTGATTTATTTCTAAAAATGAGTGCTGCTAATCGAGATACAGCATCAGTGAAAACTTCCATCCATCTTATTTAGAGCACTAAACTAATGCCTTCTTCACACTTCTATGCTTAAGAGAAATAAAACTGGGAGCCTTGAAAAAACCTGTGATCTGTTTTCACTAGACATAAGTTATCACTTAGAAATAAGTTATCTTGTGGAAAAGTTGTGTCTGTTTAACTTTAAACAGTAACCATGGAACACCAGGCCATTCTGAGCTGTTTGTACTATGCACTATCATTATGTTAAAGTAGAAGTCAGCAAGGTTTTTAACAAAATCTTTGTGGTAAAAGAGTCCCAGTGCCTTCCTGATGTGGGGAAATCATTCTCACGCTTTATGCAAGAATAAAAGGCACAGAAAAGCACACACATCTGCAAAAGGCCAGAGCTCGTGGCCTAGTCCACCACCCTTCAGAGCAGCCTACTGTCATGGACAGAAATACCTATTTCAGACATCACTATAAGGCACCTACTTTTGTTTACAGCACAAGATGTCCTTTAAAAACAATAGGATGTGCAGGCAGGCACGAAGAATTACAGTTTGTGTGGTAAAATGCATTACCAGCAAATCAAAAAGAGCTCTTATCAGTATCACAGGGACAGCCTGCATTTGATGCAGTGTGCGAGGATAGTGGGTCACCAGCCCATGTGCCTGCTGATGCTCAGATTTGCTAAGGCACTTCCAGCAGGGCGGAGCTAAGTAGGACTGTGAACAGGTGATTTAGCAAGTGACTGGGATAAGCAGAAGGACAGCCTTCATCTATCACTTATTTCCAGTTCTGCCGCCACAGAAGTCTCTGACTTTTTCCTCTTTTCAGAAGTAATTATACTAAAGTGAAGCTCGTTGTTTAAAAACAGCGAAAGGCCATGGCCAGGCACCACCACAGCTATAGGAAGGTGCAGCAATCCCCACACTATTAGCAGTTAAATTGAAATTGTCTTCTACATGAGAGTCATGCCTTTTCCTCCTATGCTACAGTGAAACAGATAAAATTTCTATCAAGTCATGAACAGTATCATGCAGTCTCTAGAACTGTGACCTAACACAAAACCTAAAGGACATCAAAGCCAGTACCAGCCAGATTAAAGAAAGGCCATTACATAAATGTGGGGTAATTCTTCAAGCATTGTCATAGATCTGTGGAACTCCTTGAGGATGCAATGGGTGCGGAGTTCACTCGAAGGAAGACTGAAGATGTCTTTGAAAGGGAAACCCATTAGCAGGGGAATTTCTCTAAAATGTATGTGGTTTAAGAGTCCTCTGGGGCTGAAACTGTTCTGTGGCTGGGAGATTACAAAGGGAGGTACCCAGATGCTTGCTCTGTCCCTACTCCTACACAGGGCACTTGTCTGCAATGTAAACAAGACCTCTCTGGCCTGAGCCCGCACAGTTCTGACAACAAATCTGCAGACAAAAGCGCCAAATGCATGCAAACAAAGCATACAGAGCTAAAATCAGCTGCTAAAAGAACAATTCCTCAGTATTATGCAGAGTTTCAAGTTCTTGTCAGGTAAAACACAAGTCTACTAGATTGAAAGGGAGATGAGAAAGAAAGTGAGAGAAAGAAGAGAGTAAACCAAGAAGGAACTGAAATCAAGGAGCTAGCAGTCTTAGACATTAAGCTATACGTACTTCTAAAGATACCTACTTACTTTCCAAACCTTAGTATGCCTGATACATATGTCTGCCAGTGAGCAGAATAGAACATGAACAGTCCCACAAAACAACAGAAAAACAACCAGTCAGGATTTGTTCCTAGTCGGATTGCTATGCAGGATCCAAGGACAACAAATACTGAAAAGCAGAAATTAACATGTTAGTCACACACCCTCTGCTTGAATGTAAGAGAAATTTTAAAAATAAGTAAATAAAAACACAGGACATTTTACATCACTCTAGCAAAGTAATGCTATGACTGATACTTTACTAAGTAGCAGACCCTCACGGGCAGTCCTGGCGGGAGAAACCAAAACACAGCACTCCTTTTCTGCCAAGACAGGGCCCCGCCCTCTAGCCTACAGTGGTTGTTCTCCCTCTTCCTGGCCTTGTCATCTCGTGTTCTTTGCAACACCAACAACTTTAGCTGAAGGGCCAAGCTCAGGGAGACTGGTAGCTGCACTTCTCTGAGAAGGGAGGCGTAAAGAACGTACCAATTCCCAGGGCCACTGTTTCAGCCACTGAGCTTTACAGAACTACAGACATTGGCACCAACAGCAGCTCAGTTATGGACAGTGAAACCGAGCAAGGCTTACTTTTTAAGGACTCCCAACTTTTTAAAACTACTTCTTCTAAGGAATATAAATTACCCTTCTCCTAAGTGTCAGGCTGGGTGCCCTATATTTTGGCACCTTACTCCTGCAAGTGGAGTACGTGAAGATGCACAGTTAAGTAAAAGCAGAATACATTTTATCCAACATCTGCCAAAGGAACTTCTGAAATACCCCCCTGTTACTGGCCAGGGATGCAAAGGTCAGGAGATGGTGAAGTTATCCTAAAAAACCCTGTTCTGAGCAGGGGTTTGAACTAGATGATCTCCAGAAGTCCTTTACAATTTCAACAGTTCTGTGATTAATCAGCTCCTCTTGAAAACAGGTAGGTTTTATAAACTAGGATGGGTGACAGTAGGTTAAGGCTACCTGTGGAAATAGAGTCGCAACCATGATCAAAGAGTTCTCCTAGAGGAGAACTACTGTTTGTTCTTCTGGCTTGCTTCCCATCAATGGCATCCAGAGACTGGTAGATAAAAAGTCCTACTGCACCCAGGATGTATGCCCAAAAAGGTGCCTGAAAGAGATTCACATAAAAGGTCACCAGGTAGTTCCCAATTTCTTAGCTGATAATGTTTCATTAAATGTTCATCACAAAACTGTACTACATTGTGCTATTTTTTACTTAATTAATGGACAAACCAAACACCTTGCAATAATTTCTACATGAATTGTAGTAACTATTGTAATGAACTACTCCAGGTACACAGTGGAACACAGGTTCTTCTATTTATTTAAACAAAAGAAAACCCAAAACTTTAGATCTTCTTCTGCATCAACTGACTTACTTTTCTACCTGAAATCCACAGTATTCCTGTAATTGTTTGCATTCTTTGTGCTGAAAAAGGTTATAAAAATAAAAATCATCTTTAAAAAAGAAAGTAGTAGCAAGACACTTACTAAAGCTCTCAGCAGTTTGTGTGAAAGACACTTAGATGGTTTGCTCATATTTACAACATATAGATAAAAACGCCTTAAGTTTTTTACTAAATAAAGACTTCAGCCTTCAGAGAAAGATGTTTTGTCCAACACACAAAAACTGACTACTTAGGCACTTTGGACAGGGCTTAAGAAATCAATTCACAAAATATAAAGGAGAAACTATCTACTTAATATACACCACCAGTTTTAAACCAAGCTGTTACATTAATACCACTCTTAGGTTCAAAGGAACTGTTCTGCAGTCATTCCTTTCAAAAACATTATTTTCATGTGCACAGTCAGTATGGCTTTGTCTAGGAATTAGGTTTTGTTAAAAATTATTTAAAACAGTTATTTGGAACAAAGCAGAGACATTTTTTGCCTCATGTAGTTTCCAGAGGTACCCTTAGCATTCCAAAGTACTGTTCATGAAAACAAAGTCAGGTAAAAATGCTGGAAATGCAACTTGCAGGTTAAACAAGCAAACACCCTCAGGCAGTCAGAGAGCTGAATCCTTTCTCACTGCTTGCTAAGGGACAGCTGCTGTGGTGCTGCTACACCTCTGCAACCCCTGTGCTGCAGCACAAATTGACCAACATGTGTACATGTATTTCCTAAGCCCAGTAAAGGCTATTAAGCAGATTAGACAACAGATCAAATCTCAGCGTGCTTTGTCCGCACTCAACTAAACTCAGTGTCACTGCTGGGGAAGAAGGGAAAATGGCAGCCATCTGTCAGTTCAAAGGCAGCAGTAAGAATGCAGAGGAGGTGCAGCTGCTCCTCCAGACATTCTGATGTCTCATCATCATTTATACTTATTGTCTTGAGCTAGAAAGAAAGTTATGCCTCCAGTTAGACTGGTCACAAAACACACCAAGCAGCAACATGCTTAAGGAAGGTCCAGTTCTGAATAGCATCTTTGCTGTTATTTAAGAATTCCTCCTGTATTCTGGGCTGGCTGATACACTCTTATCAAAGTCAAATGGTTGGCTGCTTCACCTAGCTTTGAAGGAAAAGACAGTCAAAGAATCAGGAACTCACTTTAGGTGCAAGGTCTGGATTTGTATGCACATGAAAATCTAGAAAACTTAGTTCTTCAAAACTGGCAAGGCTGTCCTCTCCCTTAATCCAAAGAAACCAGGCAAATTGTTATCACAGATCATGTAGGAAGCCTTAAGCAGGTGAAAGAGGATGAGGAGATATTCTCATTCCAATGGACATTTAATATACTGGTATTTGATAACTCCTGCAGAGATCACACTAGAGAAATTCTGGTCAAGTGATAACAGCAATGCATGTTTGATGTTTACTGATGGAATTAGTTTAGTTATTTAGGTTTCTTCTCCTTTTTAGTCTAGTTACACAAAGGAATCTCGTCTTGGGGGATGGGGTTAAACCAGGGAGGAAATTTTTAGCCACTTTTTGAAATAGTTTCATTCCTCTAATGAAGGTGAAAGGACAGAGCCTGTGGAGAACAGGAGGTGCCTGTGGCTACCCCAGGACTGAGGATCACCAAAAGCCCCATGGAGGCACAGAGAACTTAAGTGTCTCTCCTGGCACAAGCTCACTTGGTCTCACATTGTGCAGGGAGGCTGTGGCTACCTCCACTTGCTCTCCCACCCTTCAAAAACAGAGGGCTGTCAGTCATTTCTCAGGTACTTCAGAAGTTAAAAGCACAGTTAGCACTTTGTTGAAGCTAAAATAATTTCAGCTGTGATATAATCCACATACTAAAGTTACCACAGTACATACACTGGCTTTCAGAATAACTTTGTTACATGGAGAGAATAACAGAGAATCTCAAACATGGCAGCTCCAGACCTACGAGCAGAAAGGCCATGAGAAATCATTGATTTCACTGCTGTCATTTAAAGCAGTATTTGAAAGACATTGCCAATTTTATCACCAATATTTCTGTGAAGTGCTACAAAGGTCACCTGCAGTGTTTTATGAGGTGTCCTTACTGTGACATACTTCTATTAAATATGAAAAGACAGCTTGAGATCTACATTTAGCTTCTCGCAAAGCAAGCGCAACACAATATATGCAAAAATAAACAAACACATCAGCTTTAACTCAAACTTCTACTAGGACTTTTTGACAAAGCAGCAGCTTTTTTCCAGTTGCAAGTTATGGTATAGGTAAGACCACTCAGGCTGATCCAAGTCTGTTTGCATTAGCTCCTACTGGGACAAATCTAAACAACAGTCCCTCCAGATCCCAGAACTAAAGCACTCTGCCCCTTGCTGATCTGGAAACAGGGTGAGTGTTTTCATCTGTGCTTCCCAGTAAGGATCATCTGTATCCATTAGCACCTGTAGCAGATGTATCAGTATGCCCCACAGTTAAAAGAGAAAGGAAAAAGATCCTAGTAAGAACAATGTATGTCAGAGAGCCTAGAAACACTACCTGGAGCATTTCATCCAGAGGCCATCAGTTCAAATCTAACCCAAAGTGGTAAGAACCAAAATTCACTTGTGATCAACTATCATTTAACAGATTAAATGAATGCTGTAATGTTTTAGTCAGTAAGACATAGTTTTCAAAATCACCAAAGGTTCCTAATAACCATGGATCTTCTCTGCTATCCACCCTCCCAATACAGCTTCTGCTGCTGTCTCCTTTGCTTTCTCACCTGCCTGTTGTCCATTCAGGGATGTCCCCTGATGGTTTCCCATGGTGGAGCCAAGTAGTTTTCAAATTAGAGAAGTGGGAGCATCTGAGAATGCTGACATGGCTAAGCAGAAAGCTCAGGAGGCTCCCAATAATCATCAGCTTTTCACTGATAAGGTGTTTATTATCTCTGCCCAAAGTTATATCCTGCCCAAGCAAATATATTATTTGGCTAGACCAAGATGCTATTCTCACAAACCAGAAGAGAACAGAAACCTGAGGGGAAGGAAGCAGGGAGGGAGAGGGGGATGCTTCTCTGCTTCAATTCAAAAGGATGTCTGAAAGATAGTACACCCCAGAATCCTGTCACAAACACATTTGATACAGCAGAACTGGCCATCTACTGACCCAGAGCATGTCAAAACAGAGCCATATACATGTAGTGTTTGACAGAGATGTGTGACATACCTCTCCTTCAGGAAAAAAAGGAGGATGAAGAGCAGACACTCTTTGGCTCTCATTATTCCACCCCACAAAAGAGCATGGACAGCTGCAAAAGACTCTATGTGTCAGGGAAATCCCTTAGAACTTCTTTCAAGCACAGCTCTCAAGTCCAGAGAGTTCAACAGGCCAAGCTTTTGCAGTATTTAAAGATTCAGTTCCCCTTAATTACTCATCACATTTAGCCATAATCTCACTTCCTCAATCCACACCTCATAGTTTTGCCCTAGTTTACATGGCCCCTCTCTGGATCAGATCCAGAATAGAGGGAGACATTTTGACTGGACTTCCCCCTCCTCGACCCCCTAAACATGGATCATTTCCCACGCTTCTGTTCAGCACAAAGCACTGTGCAATTGTACTAATAGCAGGATAAGGGGAGGGACTGTTCAAACCTGAGCTACAGCAGGGAAGACAGCATGGATGAAAAAATAAAAATAATAATCAAATAATCGTACCATAGTCCAAGTGCATTTCATGCATACCAAGGACTCTCTGCATTCCTTTAGCATCCTCATCTCTGCAACACGCCCTGTCTGAAAGAGTTCCCATCCTTCTGTGTCAGGATTCATGGACCTTATTTCATGCCAAATAACCTCCTTCTCCCATTCACAACTGATCTGTTCCTCACTTGTGGGTTTTGACTGAGTTTCCCACTCTACTCACTGCTTCACACTTCTCTTCCAAGTCAGGTAATGCTTTTTTCTTCATGCTCTCCCCACACACACACATCCCCTGTTCATACCAGCTGCTCCAGTTCAACTTCTTTTCTCTCTCTCTACTCTCTCTCCCACAAAACTCAGCTGTGCCTCTGCTGTTTACATAATATCATACTTGTCAATATCTTCCCCTCTTTTTGCCCTCTGGCAGGCCTCTTTCATTTTAATGATGGTTTGGTTGTTTGTTTGGGTTCGTTGTTGTTTTTTTACGTTTTTTAAAAAGAGACAGAGAAAGGCAGAGGACAGCATCTCACCAATGTTCCTCTCCCTCCAAACAGCTGATAATAGAGCCAGGTGAAGTCACCTGACCCTCCCTGCCTTTTTGGTCTCTCTAGATGTATGGCTTTCTAAACGGCACATTTCAGCAAGGTATGACACCCTTTTATAAACTCACTACACCATTTCTTGAACAATCCTACAGAGCTAGCCACCACAAGCCTCCCTTCCCTCCCTTGGCTCTCTGCAGGAGAACCCTTGGGCCCCTATCCCCTTTTCCTATCAATCCCCAAACAGCAAATCCATAATCCATGCTTTTCTCTTCCTGTCTTCCTCTGTTTCCACTTCTTTGCTTAGATCATGCTGCAAGTGCTACAGGATTCTTTTTCAAATAGTAATAATTCAATACAATGTAATAATTATGGTTAGCATGCACTTCTGTATAAAATTCTAGCTTCCCAAACCATTCTACAGTCCTATGACTTTATAAAAGAGGGCAGATTTAGACTAAATATAAGGAAGATTTTTTTTTTTTTTATGATGAAGGTCATGAAACACTGACACAGGTTGCCCAGAGAGGTGATGAATGTCCCATCCCTGGAAACATTCAAGGTCAGAATGGACAGGACTCCGAGTAACCCAATCTCACTGAAGATGTCCCTGCTGATGGCAGAGAAGCTGGACAGGATGGCATTTAAAGGTCTCTTCCACCCAGCTATTCTATGATTTTAGAGAGACCTGTGGCTGATCTTGAAGGATTACCAAAGCTAGACCTCTCCATGAGCAACAATGAAAGCAGATGACCAAAGTTTCCTTTCTCCCTTTTAAAAATATAATTATGTTTAGTCAATTTTCTTCCTGGTTTTCCCCAGAAATGGGAAGGATATGCAAGATTCCCTTGCAAATCCTAATGATTGACTACTGCTTCAGGGAAGTCTGCTGGCAGTAGAGAAAAACAATTCACTGTTGTATGGTGGGGATAAGTGGAAATCCTCACCTAAAACATGCTCCTTTCACACTCCATTGTACCAACTACAAACTGTTTGTTCTTAATGTCATCAAGAATTTTCATTCCTAAATATTTCCCAATGAATGTCATAAGAAACAAAACATTAAAAAAAATAAAAATAAGAACAGAAGGCAGGCTGCAGTCACAGTGAAAATGATATTTCAGGGCTCCACAGAACATGAAATGTGCAGGTGGTGGCCTCTCCACCACCACACCTGTATACTGTTTTTATAGATTGCTGTCCCAAATTACAGAGATTAAGAAACTAAATAGACACTCAATAAAAATGTATACATGAATCATGGTTACAATAATGCCTGAGGGGTGAAACCTGCTAATGGCTTAGCTGTAAATAAGAAGGCTTGTGTTGAAACATGCACTTACAAGAGAAAGTGGTACAAACCATGCTCCTACTAGGCAAGGAAACATTACTGAAGCAGACAATATTTTATAATTCCAAGACATACCGTGCTAGTCAGTAACAAACTGGCTTTTAGTGGCTATTGATACTGATGAAGATAAAAAGAATAGTGTATAGGGAAATAATGGCTCCACGTTAGGAGAACAAGAGAGCATTTTGTGGTTTGAGACATTAATTGCACTGGGGTTGGGAATAAGCGGTAAGAAATTGTGAAAATCACTGCCATAGGACATAATGGAAGTTGAAAGTACCAACAGGTTCAAAACAACTAATTCAAAAGGCAAAATCATGAGGTGGAAAGCGTCTGTAGGGCAACAAATCTGTCAGCTGCTTTCTAGCAAGTAACCCAAGTAGAATACCTTGCAAAGAAACTGGTAAACCACAGTCTTCTGGCAGCTGGAAGGGGGTATGGAGAACGGTCTCTTTTCTAAGCATCTGTTAGCAGCTACTCTCTGAGGGATTTCAGCTACCAGTCTTACTTGTTTTGGATGGTTTGTACAAACATCAAGACTTTTCTGTTTTCAATAAAGGCTTAACCAAAATGGCCCACATAAGACTGTGTAGGGAATAAAAAAAAACCACATAAACCAACTAAAAAAAAAAAACAACCCCACACCAAAACCCAAACCTGCCTGTTATTTTATCCAAGTTTATTTATTTATTTATTCAGTGCTCCTACCCAAGAGACTACAACAAGTTCTTGTTTGTCCATTGGGTAATGAAGACACAAAGAGGTGCTGTTGAAGTGCACTATGGTATTAGTTCAGCCTGTGATTTCAACCATCTTTAACATAATTCTCAGCTCCACCTATCCTTTCCAGCCTACACCCAAGTCAAAACTACAAAGTAGGTATTACAACAGTGCATGCAGCACCTATTAGTGTTGCAACAGTTTTAGTTTTTTCAAAAGCTATCCAGAAACATGACCTCAACTTAGGCGGAGGACAACATCAGTCATTAAACAAGCAGGAGAGAGAATGATGCTTCCAAGTGATGCAGCAAGAGAAAATCAGGGCTATTTTCACAGAGCAGAGGCAACAAACAAAAGAACAGGATGAGGCTGGGTTCATGCTGCATATTTATAAAGGCTATACTGACATCTGAACAGGAAAAGTGTAGCCCAAACTATAGGCTCTTATAACATCCAGCTACCACAATTTAAAAAAAAAAAAAAAATTTTAAAAGTCCAAAAAGAAAAGTTCCTAAACTCCAACCTATGTTTTCCTGGAAATAGTAATTCCCTAGATCTCTGGAACACAACTTCTTTATTTTTGTAAAGAGTCCTCAAGGGAAAATAAAGTTAAATTTACTTTCTGCTTTTAGTTTTGAATAGCAAAGAGAAAAAGCTAAAATGACCATTCAAACACATAGCTAGTATTTTCATCACAAAACAAAGCTAAAGGTAACAGTATACAGGCATTTTAATTTTGAAAGTGCTACTAGAAGACCATCTGTAGTTTCCGGTCATTCACTATCATCTCTGTCCTCTCTCCTCCTACTACCTGCAACGCCTGAGTGCCTCTGCCTGGTGATGCATTATCTGGGGAGTGATTCGGGTGAGACCAAACCGAAGTTAATTTCGATCTGGATCAGTTTCCTGATATGTCTACCACAAACACCTCTGCTAACATAAAGGGCAAAGCAACTAGAGAAAAAGAAATGTTTTTCTGACAAGAACACTCACCAGGGTAAATCTATGGTATTAAAAAAGTCCCAACCAACTGCCAACCTCAGCTGTTAGGACTTAAGCCCATCAGAACACAAGAAAAACAGCAGCCACCTTTCAAGGTATTTTACCCACACAAAGCAATTTTCCCCTGCTATTTCCTACCCTAACTACCATAAAGACTCTGCAATGGGAAACTTGCAACAGGCTGGGAAGCTCTGATACAGCTCCTGAAATTGTCTGAGAAACTGTAGGCACTGCAGTTCAAGTGAGAGCAGCACCAGCCTACGTTAACAAGCCTGTTTTCCCTCCAGAAGTTAAAGCAATTAAATGTTTCCCACACAAGGACGGGAAACATTTCAGCTATTGTTAGCTAACACATCTGCTACCCAACCCAGCCACAGCTCAGATGCCGCAGTGCCATCAGCCACGTCTCGTGGCCAGCCCTGCCCTGCTCCTGGGCACATCCCGCACCCTCTATCATGACCAGTTGCTGTTTCTACCTCCACGGCCCCTGTGTGACAACCGCACTCTTGAGGAGGGTGACAGTCCCTTCCCAGTCAGCTGCAGAGGCACGGACATGGAATGCAGGATGGCCCGCGGGGGAGGTGGGGTCCCCTGCCCCAGGTGAGCCCGGCTGCGCCCTCTGCACCAGAGCGTGCAGTGCAGGCCAAGTGCCCACCACACCAGAGCCCCGGCCCCACGGGGCCCTCTGGACAGTGAAGGGCCGGAGCTCGCCCGCTGAACCTCGTCCTTCCACGTGATCCCTACAGCATTTTGGCACTCAAACCTTAACACCCATCTCCAGCTTGACCCTGCTGCCCCAAAGGGTGAGCCGCGCGGCAGCGCTCCCCCGACTTCTCAGGACAACCCCGCAGCGCTGCCTTAGCCCTCCCTGCCGAGGCACGGGCCACGCGTGTCGCTGCGGTGCCCAAGGGACAGAGAACGGCCCCGGGCTCCAGGCACTGTTGGGAGCCACCAGCGGGGCCCAGCTCAGCGCGGCTGGGGCCGTGTCGGGCGGTACCTGCTCGGTGGCGCTGGGGCAGAAGGTGATGAGCGGCAGGGCCGTCAGGCAGTTCAGCAGGAGGCCGCCCATGGTGATGGCGTTGGGTGCCAGCCCCCGCGGGACCTGCTCCACCAGCCAGCCCCAGTAGGGCTGCAGCCACGGCTCCAGCAGCGAGCGCCCGGCCGCGCTGTAGCGGTGCTGCTCCAGGCGCTTCAGCTGCGCCGGGCTGAGGGGCGCGGGCAGCGCCCAGGACATGGCCATGCCCGCACCACCGGGACGGACAGCCCCAGGCTCAAGGAGCCGCCGCCGCCGCTCGGGGCGGGGCTGAGCCGAGCCGGGGGTAGCGGCGGA
>WEKY01009639.1:0-33996 GCA_013390045.1 Picathartes gymnocephalus | reverse complement strand
ACGCCCGCCCCCGCCTCGGCCAACGCGAGGCGAATGCCTTCGTCCCCGGCCCGGCTTTGGCTCCTTCGCCCCGAATGCGCGGCGCTCTCACGGCGCCGGCTCTGTAGCGGGCACGGCTCCGCCGGCCCCGCCTTGCCTCGCCCTGCGGGGCTGGGGATGCCCCGGCGGCGGGGAAGCCCTCGGTCGTGCCGGGGGTGCGCCCGGCAGGGCCCGTCCCGCCGCCTCGGCGGGCCGCGGGCGCTCAGGCCGGTGCTGAGCCCGGGGAGACGCGCCCGTGCGCACACCTCTCATCGCCGCGGGCTGAACGAGAGCCGCTCGCACCCGTGATTTGCCTTGTTCGGCTTATTTCCCTTTCACGCGTTTTACCGTGCAGACAGTGGCCACAGCAGGGCTGCACGCCGCAGGTGGCCAGCAAGGATTTTTGCTGGAGCAAGGCATAAAAGGCAGGGTTTGAACAGCAGGTGACCTCCCTGCAGCCAACAGGACAGGGCAGCCGTGACTGCAGGGAGGTGACCTCCTGTATCACCCAAAGATCCCTCCACCACCCCCACTGCCTGGGGCGTTCCGGTCTTAGCATGTTACGGAGCACTTGCACACGGTGTTACACAGGACTTACTTCACCTCCTTGACTTGCTGAGAGAGAGTGCTTCAAAACAAATGCGCCTTGTCAGAAATTGTGGCACATCAAATTATTTGAATTGGTCACGTGAAGGATTTTAGATGTGTCCCCGGATCTCCAGGAAGGTGTGTGGTTTCTGAGTGAGCCCAAGGAAAAGGTGAGCCTTGTGTATCTAAAGTAGAAAGTGCAAAATACAACCTGCAATGGCATCTTCTTAGTTTTGGACATTCTTTTTTAAGTTGCTCCACTGTGAGTCAGAGGCTGCAGCTTTCTGTCCAGACACTACAATTGCCTGGACAGAATCTCTTCCTGTCATTCAAAGTGACCTGATCCACTTCAACTGATAAAGTTCTTATGTGTTTGAATAGGTTTCTCTACTGCAAGAGTCAAGAATGCTTGACACATGTTAAATGGCGGCTTCCAAATCCCACATGCTATGTACATTACAAGTGCTATGTCATTCATTAGCTGATTTAATTTACAGATCACTAAAAACAGTATGGTGCAGCAATTGTCATTAGAGGCCAAAGCAGAGGGGATAGGAACTGCTAGCAAAAAAATAGGTAACATATAACATAGTAAACAAAGGTTCAGTAACAGCCAGCTAGAGAATGGCAAAAGGGAAATGTGACAGATTTACAACCAGCCAGATCCCCAGTCCACTGGTATCACTATGTTTGGAAGAAGGTAAAACTCTGTTTCCTTTGATATCCTGTGCATCACTGTGGTCAATGAGCATAATAAAACTGGTATTTAATGAGAGATTGCTCAAGCTCTTTGGACACCTGGAGGAAAAGAAGAGAAACTAGAGGAAGAAGTGGAGGGGAAAGTAAGTGGCATAAAAAGCAAGGACCACATTAGAGGAAGAAACAGATTCCCTACTGAATTTGTCACTGGGCTTGAGGAGGGGTTTGCTTTGGTTTCAAACTTTTCAGCAGCAAAGCATAGAACAAGAGAACACAGAATTTTAAGTCCAGTGTGTTTAGTCTTCCACTGCTTCCTTGGTATTCAGGATACAGTTTCCAAAGCAGCAGCCTTACTTGTCAATCAGGAAAGCAGGACATGAAAGTCAAGTGCTTAAAATAGAATGCCTTTTGCTCCAGAATCTCAAAATGCAACAAAAGACTTTCAGAAAGTAAGGGTCCCTTCACAGTGCTCTGTAAAAGGTACCAATATTACACTTTTCTTCCTAAAAGGAAGTTCAGGAAGCTTGAAACATTTCTTATAAAAGCAATATTTTAAAAAATTTATGACTCCCCATAAAGACCTCCCTATAAACAGTATATTCCAATTTGAATGATCTTTAAAAGATTACTTGTCTCTTTTTTCTTCATCTCCTTTATATTTGTGAGGTTGTTTTCGGTAAGGGTAAGGTATGCTGGCAGTAGCTGTGCTCCTTTAATGCAAAGGGGTAACTGCAGTGCCCATATCAAGCTCCACATGCACCAATTTGAGAATAGATCTGTATTTCTACAACTGTAGCATTTATAAGCCAAAAACCCTTCCATGGGCAAAGAGAGCAAGCCAAGAGAAGACAAAATATTTTCCTCTGGCTTCATTAAAAATAAATTAATTTTTTTTAATTAGCTCTGATTCATCTTTGTGTGTCCATCTATGTGCGTTTACATGTACTTGCCGTCTTCTGTTACTCCTAGGTCTCTCTTAGGTTCACTAATTACATGGAAATCCCCGTGACTTCGGAGAAATTTTTTCTTTGGAGCATTGTGCCGTATCTTCTACAGCATGATATTCTGCTGCTTCTATTCCCTCTAAGTTGCTTTTCCTGTAGTTGCTGTCCTTCGTACATCTTTATTTTCCTAAGCTGGTATTAGCTGCAGATTTCATTAGCATTTTCTTAACTCAATGGGTTTGGTCACTATTACATCTATCAAGCATCATCGCTGGAGAATCCCCTTAGGCAAATTGTCGTAAATCAAAACTTTACCGTCTATTATTCTCTAGATAAGGTTCTGCAGCCTGTTTTAGATGTACCTGAAATCCCTGTCTTCTCCCATCCAGTCATTTTTTCAAAGTCGTTTAACTTATAATCCAGAGTGGTGGTTGCCCGGCGTAGTCGGTGTAGTCTGAATTTAGAGCACATTAATGCCCACTCCTCTCAGCTCTGCCCACGGGCTGATGCCCTGTGCTTCCTGCTGGCCCAATGGGTGGCCAATGGCAAATGCTGGCCAGAGCAAGGGGGGAGGAACTGAGGGCAGCCGAGTACAACGCTTACTGTTCACACAGGGAAAAGGAGCTTAGCTCAGTTTGTCTTTATCACCGCTGGCATCTGGGAGAAATTAGAGTAGCTAATTCCATCGACAGAGAGCTCGCAGAAGCCGAGGTTATGCTGGCTTCCAGGTTATTATGTGTGGGATATAAAGACGGAGGAGACAGATAGACATAAGCTTGAAGCTGTAAACATTATTCATACAAAATGCAGGTGGCTGTGTGCCTCATTTTTGGGCTTACTGATAACCACAAACTAACAGTAACTGTGGATTCTGGTGCTGACTATAACAGACTGATTCTACTTTAAATGAGGGCCATGTGCTTAAATGCTTAAACCTCTATGTTATTTAATCAAACTGACCTTCTCCTGCAGCTTTTTGTGCTTCACCAATTCACTGGTGAGATAAAGAATAAACAGAAATTAATAATCCTGTGTGAAATTCTCTTCCTAGTAGTAGTGTTGCTTTCTTTCACGTGTAGGTATGAATGAATGTGTAGGAGAGGGTTGATTTTGGCAGGAGCAGAGTGAAATGCAGGTGGGGGTGCCCAGGATCACTGGGAATGCAGAATTTCTTCCCTGCACAGATAACACTACAGAAGAAATCACAAAGATAAAAAGAAGGGAGAAAAGAAAAAGGAACATCCATCTATCTATCTTTCAGAGTAAGATTCACAGAACAATGTGAGAAAATGCACTCAGATCCCCAAAGCCAAAGAAGTGGGAACACAACTGCAAAAGCACCACTTCAGCCGTGGCAGTTCAGAGTAACATGTTCTTTTATTATTGCATAATTACTGACTGGTGAATGTTTGAAAATGCACTGACATCAAATAAACATCTTGTAATGTACTAATGGTCTAAGTAGGCCTTTATCTTTATAAACCCTAATTGGAGATCAGTCATTAGCCAGTAAGCACATAACCTGCCCTGTTTATACAGCCAGAGTGAGAACTGGTAAATAAATGACAGGGCAATAGGGAGCTGACAACCTGGCCCAAATATGTGTGACCTTGTGTCTCACATGCTTCAGGGTTTGCTGGAGACTTAGGGACAATCACCCCCTCTCCTAAAGAACTCTGAGCTTAATGATGCTGGAGTTGGAGAAGAAGTGTAGCCGTTTTACCTTATCTCAGGCACTTTTGCCACTAACTGAACTCACCAGTACTGAGTCCCTTTTCTGATGTGATAGCTACAAGAGCTCCATGAATTACTGGGGAAAGGGAGTGGATCCAGAATGATGAAAGCCATCATGGTTGGAGTTTATAATGTTTAAAATACTGAAAACATGTAGGTAAAAAATTGCATGTATCTGTAGCATTTGTCTTCTCACATTCTGTTTCATATGTCTTAAGGTGTAAGCCCACTGGGTCAGGTGACTGCTAATGCTGTTTTCCGCTCCATATGGTGGACACAAGTTCCTGCTATAGTGTAAGTGGAAATAAAACAAGAAACGTGATAAAATGAGACAGAAAAAAAAAAAGTAAACAAGAGCTTAATAGATCTTAAACGCTTAATGTTTATTGTACATTAAATAAAACAATTTCAGTTAAGTTGAGAGGCTGATGGGTCAGATTTAGGAAATCAAAACTTCTATAGGAAGACATGTTCAGCTTAAATGATCATTAAATACATAAGCATTAGTTACATTATAGTAAAACCATATTCTGTTAAACAATTCTCAGGTGTATAAGATACATTATCAGAGGTATGTATTCCAAGGGTCTTATTGCACATCTACTGGCTAATCCATGTACTTCCAGTCTGAGAAAGATATGCTTTCTACCACCGAGTACAGACTCTGACTGCCTCCTTATGCTTGTTACACAGCTTCCTTTCTTTCCTCATTAAAAAACAGAACACGATATCAAACAGAAAAAAAAGCCGAACGTTACAAAATGTGTGTTGTTTTCAGTTCATTTCATTTCAACCTCAAAGCAATCCATGCGTATTCTTTCTTTTCAGTAAGAGCAGGTAGGGAAAACAAAAGGACAATTCAGGAAAGAAAAAAAAAGTCATAAAATCCCCCACCACACGGGTTTTTCTGTCGTTGCATGAACTAAAATGCTGTTATTCTGCTACCAACTTCCAGTGCAGTGGGAGGAGACACTGTGGACGGACTCTCACTTCCCTTCAGTTTTGTCTGCCTGCACTTCACGCATATATGAGTCAATGATATGCGGAGGAACTCCATCCATTAAAAGTTTGAAGAATGAAAGCCCACCTACAAATAAGAAAAACAGGTTGAAAATCCCTGGAGCAACAGCTTTGTACCTTTATTCTCTGGCATAAGTGACAAGTTTTAGTCAGTCCCTATTACATACTTTGAGATGTGGTAGAATTCAACCCTGCTCAAAAGTCCAGCATGACACTTAACCATTATTTAATGGGTACTATACAGACCTTTCCTGTCCTCTTGTGCAGGGTGAATTTCATTTCTAGGATATCATATATTCAGTCATTTATCTCACCACATGCAATAGTTTATGATAAGCTTCACTTCAAATAACTCTCCTGGCTTTCCATCGGGCCGGGTGGCATATGGTCAGAGATGGAAGTCAGTGCAGGGGGAACAATATAGAAAACACTTGACTGGGATGAGTTGTGGAAAACATGCAGAGATACTCAACTTATTCTGGTTTTGGGTCTTAAACTGGTTTCTAGGTATTTAGCAAAATATTTACCATGTTGCTTGAAAATAACGAGTGGGGTGACATATGTGAAAGAATCATATAAAAAAAGGCAGGATTTCAGATATACGCTCCAGAGAGAGAGCTGGTGACTCGAAAGAGGGCAGCTGAAACTTTCGTCTGCTGGGGAAGTCTGAAGAATCATTTTGGATTTGCTTTTAAATTCACTTCAAAATGTCACCTTTCATTGGGGTTGTTCAGCCTGGGGAAGGAAAGGCTTCAGGGAGACCTCAGAGCACATTCCAGCACCTAAAGGGAACTTACAGGACAGCTGGAGAGGGACTTTTTACGAGGGTTTGTTGTAGGACAGGGGGTGATGGCTTCAAGCTAAAAAAGGGTGGGTTTAGTGTAGATACAAAGAAGACATTCTTCACTGTGAGAGTGATGAGGCACTGGCATACATTGCCCATAGAGGTTGTGGGTGGCCCATGCCACTGAAATAAAAGCCATGGAAATTAAACGCAAGTATTTATGTTAATTTTATTGAAATCAAATGATATTTAGAAGAAACAGTGTGAGAAAGATAAGTATTTTGCTAAAAACTTTAGAATCTGCCCTTTCTCCAGACAAAGGGCGTAAATTGCTTCAAGAAAGCTATATACCATTACTATTCCCCTTACAAATCTGCACGAATATTGTGTTCTGCAAGTTGCAAACCACCCACTGATAGCTGCACTTACCTTCTGAGCTTTTTCTGGAATGCATCAAAAGCTTTAAAGCAAAAGTACATTGCCAGGATGAAGATAACACTCTCTGAATGCTTCAGCTATATGCAATTGAGCTGATACTTACATACAGCATTTATGCCAAGTACAGATTTTTAAGAATTTATAACCTTTATTAACACAAGGGTTATTCAATTAAAATGCTATTAGTTACTAGTGATTATGAGACTGTGCTGTCTCATTTAACACCATCATTGTGGCAGAACTGGTCGCTCGCAACCTTAGGTAGATGCACAATACCGACAAGAAAAAAAAAAAAAAAAGCATGCTTTTTGGCATTCTTTCAGCTCATGGAGTGCAAGTTGTGCTACGAATCATTCATTTTTAAATGAAGTTAACGCTGGAATAAATATTTTGTTTATGTAGAGGCATATTCCTATAAAAAATAACTTGCTGTAAATACAAAATGCTCATTTTATTACTTGCATCTTATTCATGCTAACTCATGCACTGTTAAATTCCATTGAAACATGCACCGTTAGAAGATATGGGATGTACTACTAAGAATTACTGTAACAAGCAATTATTAAAATCTGAATTTATGTGCATTAAAACCATCATGCTGCTAACTTATAAAAACATTTTCATTAAGTGACATAATGAAAATCATGCCATACTAGGCAGACAGTGTATGACGTATAAACAGACATAAGCTTCATATGCAAGAACCATATGAAAGCTTACCTTAGATGGCAATAAACATTCAAAAATCCTTACTGTGTAACTAAGAGAGAGAGAGAAAGAGAAGTAACAATTTAATTGCAAACACAGAAGTGGAGAGAAAATGTTGAGTGAAATTATTATTACAATTATGTCAAGACGATAATTTAATCCTTAGTCATGTAAAATATGTGGGAATAGAAGCACATGAAGAGTAAAAGGTAGGGATCCAGTTCCACTTCAAAATTATCATTAATATGTAAAAGCTAGATTAATAGGTACAAGTAACTATAGAAAACCTCTAATTAGTCTAAGGTATAGATTGGAACCAAATTATATTTATGATAAAAGTTTCCAAATGTAGCTTCAAAGAAGCTAACACATATATATATATAGTATTTTCCACCAGGGGAAAAAGAAGGCACACACATAACACTGAAGCATATATATATATATATATGTTAGAAACTCTGTAAGGCAAAATAATCAAGTACAGACTAATTACACACCTGTGCACTAAGGTATGTACTTTGTCATATATCCACATATACATTACTAAAGCATGCTATTTACTGTGTAGGAGCCCTTACCTTTAATTAAACATTTTGACTCTATAAAACACCCACATATATATACACTTATCTATGTGTATGTCTATAAAAGCACTAAACTTTGTACCTATTGTAGCCTTTTAAGAAAAATATCCCAATACTTCAAAAGCTACAGAAACATTATCCAGTCTGATCTCCTTTTGTGTTTTAGGACTGAAATTGTAAGTCTGGATGCATAATATACTGCAGACCAATTTCTGGGCATCACTGTCATTATAAAACTGCACTGTTAATATTCTGAATCTGGCAAGATTGCAAGGAAAGAGACATTTCTATAGAAAGAGTCAAATTTTCTGAACCCCACTGAATTTGTATGTAAAGTAAGTTCTAGCAGAAATGTAGTAAATGAAGTAAAATTTTCTGCTTGTAAGTAATTTAATCAAGATTTCATCCTTAAAATCGGTAGGTTATGTTCAAGCATGGATTATCATTCTGAGCACTTATTTGTAACCAAAGAGTAATCTGTTAGAAAGAATGCCTTTTAAGTGCAGCAAATGACTTTATGATACTTCTGGTCTTTCAATAATTTTACAAACTAACTGAGAGCTGGTTTTATTTTTTTTTTTTTTGGAAATGCATATTTCTTTTTCCTAGAAAGCTCTAAGTGTTGTGGTCAAACATATTCACAGTCATTAAATAAATTCTCTATAGATAAATGTACTTCTATGAAATATGCCTAAAACCTTAGTAATTCTGATACAAAATACCCATATGATTGGGTATTGTCTTGATTAATTTGGCCTTCTTTGCTCATGTGACATAGACAATGTATGCCATGAGACACTAGCTAGTTTAATCTAAAAAAACAAAGAAATACACACTTTGCATGCAGAAAATGCGTTTGCATGTGGAAAGAGAGGATGGGAATGAAATGGAATGTCCAGAGGAGTACGCGCATTATAAACCTGATTATCCCCCGCCAAGCTGAGTGGTTCTCCTGGGTTAATTACTCCTTGATAGATCACTGCAGGATTAGAATATTTATAGTGGTATTTATTTGCATTTGAAATTCTTCCCAGTTGATCTTAACACCTTTTATAAATAAAATTTCTTATACAGCAACTTTGCTATCACCAACCTATTATTAGAGTGATCACCAACCTTGATTTCACTTCTAAGATAAAGGTTCTCTGAAGCTGTTTTTTCCATGATAAAAGAAGCACAGCATCTTATCTAATTCTTTTCATCGACCTCAGGGAAGCTGATAAGGAATTGGTTCTTTACTGCTTGTAATAGGAGATTTAGAGCCAAATTTAGGGATCTACCTCAAAAAACTCAAAATATATCTATGGTATTTTCTGCAATGAGATTCTGCAGTTGTTATCTTTCAAGATGGATGAGAAAGAATTATCTATTACATGACTGTTTACACACACACATTTACAAAAACAAGCCACTATATGTGCAATTGTACTGAGCAGGTTACAAAACTTCCATTTTTGCATTCACTCAGGAAAACTTAAAGCCAAAGAACAAAATATTGTCTGTCTGAAATAACTTCAATACATGAAAAACCTCTTCTGAGGACAGAAAGTTTTTGTTGTTTTAATTGTTGTTCTTGTAAGTATCGCAAAAATGTTTTCAGGAAATGAGCATTATGTTTAACAACAACTAGGGGGGTTAATTTTACACACAAAATAGTGTAAGGAAATGGCTAAAAATGTAGAAAATTGTAGCATACTGATAGTATTCATAGCCAGAGTATTCCTAACCAGTCTGTTGTTCCAATATTATGCACACCCTGAAATCCTAAGCTGTTCAGACATTTTTGGGGCTGAGCATTTACTTATGCATGATAAATTTAAGTTCTCCAATATGTCAGAGATGGATGGCTAAAAGTAGTTCTAGCCATCATAAGGAAACATAGCTTGCTACAGTAAATACTATTGCATGACATAAAGCTCTCTAGCATGACTTACTAATAAGTCATGCCTACTAACTGTAGTAATAGCACTGGAGCTTTTACATTCACCAGATAGGCAGCATAGCCTTGAGCTTCTTAGTCTTATTCAGACAACATTCAACTGTAAATCATCATCTTACAAATCCAGACCGTGATAGTTACTTGCTGGAATAAAGCTGTTTAAAGCTACACACATGAAAACAAACACACACACATACACACACACTGCAATTCATTTCCAGTGAGTCAGAAATCTGCAGGTCTCTGCTCTCCCTCAGCATGATGAGCAGTCATCTGAAGAGCCCTCCTAAATGAACAAACAGGCTGGGAAATTTAAGAGGATGATAAACCAACAAGTAAGTCAATAGAAGAGAGAAATAAGATGTAATGATGTCTTTATACTCTGGCTGTTAAAGAGTAATTTGCTATATTTGTGTAGATCAAACCCTAAGCCTATCCTGGTTTGCTAAGCTTCAGCTGCTTTGTTCACTTAGGAACCTAGCTTGGTTTTTCAGTATAAAAAAATAGACAAAGCAACCTTCTCAGGTGCTGAGGTCTTCTGTTATGCTGTGAAATAGAAAGTTTGCTTGTGATTAAGGAAAGCAATCTTACTTCCGGGATGAGGATGTCACCTTTTAAAGACATTACCTTAAAAATTAAAAGAAAACAACAACAACAACAAACCAAACAAACAAACAAACAAAAAACAACCCTAGGAAATATATTATGCATCTTTTCATTACACTAGTGAAGTGTTCAACTTAACATAGAGCAAACATTTATTGAAATGTCTTCTTGCTGGCAAATTTGAGCTGTGGGACAAGACACATCAGAAAATACAGAAAATGGGCACTGAAATGCAAAATAAACACAATGCAATCCATAAAAATTTTAAACGTGGTTTTCATTATAGACTGGCATGATGGAAGTAGTATAATTAGAGTCATATTGATATCACCTAAATTCCCTCTGAATTCCTTAGTCAGACACTTCCTATCAACTGCCTTTATGCAGCTTTCCTTATTTATAACCTCAGATTCATTTTTTGAGAAATACTTCATTTATTCCACTGCTGAAACTAAGCCTTTGGTGGAAATGAGTCCAGCTAAATATGACCCTCTCTCTTCCTAGGAAGTAATTTTATGAAAACTATGGTCCTGAGATTATTCATTAGTAGTCCAATCCAAGTCCTGTTGCCATTCATGGTATCCCAGTAAATTCTAAACTACCTGAAATGAATAAAATTTATCCATTAATGGAAACAAAATGAAGGAAAGCAACCAATATTATTTTGTCCTAACAGAGCTATTGATTTAATCCAGGAAAGTTGAACTCCCTTTTGCATTTGCCTTGCATCCTTTCAGCTCCAATGTAGGTGCTCTGGCAAAGAGAGTATTTGCAATATTTTAAAACCCTTACCTCTTACTTCCAGTTTGCAGTCCACTTCTGCCTCTCCCAGTTCATTGACTGCTCGGCAGGTGTAAGTGCCTCCATCATAGGGGCTGGGTTTGCGGATCTCCAAGGTACAGACACCCTGGTTGCTGAACATTCTGTACCTCGGGTCATTCATTATGAGCACTTTGTTTTTCATCCAGGTTATTTTGGGCTGTGGTGAAAAAACAAACAAACAAACAAAAAACCAACAACAAACAAACACAAACGAAACAAAAGAAAAAAGAAAGCCCAAATGCACAAACCTATGAACTGAAATATTTTATCCCCTTTTTTTTTTTGTGGCGTTCAGTTAGAGCTGAGTAATCCAGAAACGATAAAAAGTAGATGAAGTTGTGATAGAAAGGAAACTGTAAATGTTAACTCAAAGATAGGAATTGGCTGCATCATAAATCTGGTTTTTAGCCCTTTTTTTTTCCAGTGCAGCTCTTATCACCTAATTAAAGTAATAAGTAACATAAGCCTGTTACCAATACATGGACTGTGAAATGATAGCAAACATCTGATCATTAGCTTTTGACATCCAATTTCTCTAGGTCAATAAGAAAAGCATATTTTTCCACAGTAATTTGCACAGTCAGAAACTGAAGGTGGAGGGTGAAGAGCACTCTGGATTTTTCATTTTCCTAGGCCAGTTCAGTTTCTCAAAATAGAAAAAAAGATCTCAAAAAGACACAATTCAAATGAAACCGCAAAACATGCCATGCAGTGGCTCTGAGAAACAATGCGATACCCAAAGCATTCCTGCAGTGTGTTTACTTAGAGAATAATTAGCTTTTGATAGAATAATTATGGCCTTATTTTGGTAACAACCGTTACTGATAAATTAACGGTACAGCGGTGTCGGTGAGGGTCCCAGTAAAGCCCAGCCTTTTCCTGAGGTTCTGCCCTTTCACTGAGTTATCTCCGCATTAACTATTATAGTGCCTGTAGCACAGCTAAGCAGCTCCTTTCTTTTTGTATTCTTTGGAACCCACAGGAGTCTGTTTCCCTTCAGCCTGGCTCACGAGTTAAATGGTAAAAGTAGCATTTAATTGTTGTTGTCAGGTGAAACTCTCAGGTGCTTTAGGTGCCGCTGTCAGAGCTGTGCTGTACCTTGGGGTTGCCCCGGACGCTGCAGTTCAGGGTGGCATTGTAACCAGCTACAGCAAACGTGTTCACCAGGGGCTGCGTGAACAGCGGCCGCTCGCTGAAGTCAAAGTCCTCGTAAACTGGGTATTTGTAGACTTTACCTATGAGATGAAAATTAAACATTTGTAAAAAGAGCGTTGGTTGGCAGGTAGCTAAACACCCAAGCGTATTAAATGGCTACAGAGAGTCAGTTCTGATCTGCGCTGCTTCAGGTACCAACGTGACTGCAGTAATTGCACTTGTAGGAGAGGCTGGAGGTGGGTCTGCACAGGGACTATAGCCCTTGGTCGTGCTATGGCACTCATGTCTGAGAGCTTCTCTTTGTGTCCTGTGCAGGTGATACACAAAACAGTATGTGTTCATTCCATGTCTGTGACTGCATGCCCTGCATGCTGCAGAGCAAGATGGATCCCGGCCTGTGTACTGCAGGATGCCTCTTTTGGCAAGCCTTGTTCACTCTGCTGCCAATTATTTTTCACAGTTTGTTCTGATTACAAACTGTCTCTGGATCTGCAAATCCATTTTTTCTTTCTGCTTCAAGCGGTGCACTGACAATACAGATACCTGAAAGGATGCAGTTTCTGAACAAGGAAAATGTGGTAGTAAAATGTATTTTTTCACTACTGGTTTATCCCCATCTGCAATGGAGATTACCACCAATAAATCCTCTTCAGCCACACACTCAGCTGGCATTTAAAATGATGGGACAGACAGACATCTGTTCCTGTGCACAGTTATCATAAAGCAGCTTTTCTTCACTGAAAGCTGATCCAAGCTCTCATACTGACTTCAGTGCAGCTTAGGCCTGATACTTGCTCTCATGAGAAGGGCAAATAGGAAATGCTGAAAAAGGAATTCCTATAGCTGTCCTTTTGTTCATGACCCCATTTCTAAAAGAGAGGACCTTCAGTCTTCCAGCCTGGCTGTGTGGGTTGTACAGGTTTTCTGTCCTCTGCATCATGGCAGTCATTTATTCTTTCCTTTCAGACACACTGGTTTGATTTTCTTCCTGTAAGCTATTTGCTTTTAGAATTTCCTTTCCATAGGAAAGTTTTGTATTTTTTAAGTTTACAGGGCCCTTTCAAACCAACATCTTCTGAAATGTCAGGATTTTTGGCTGCAGAATCAGAATTTGTCCAGCCCCACCCTCAAGGGATGTGAAACAGGGGTTATGCTTTTCTGTTGCATCCTGCCTGAAACGGAGGGAGCTCTTGCAGAGCTGGTGCCAAGTCTCCAGTGGAGGGCAGTGACCCACTGCTTCTAACAGAACAGCTGCTTTACTCCTCTTCCAGCTTTTGTCAACTCAAATCTGCCAGTGATGATGTGAGTCTGAGATCCAAGACCACAGAAAATGTCAAAACATGGAAGAAATGTCACACTATTGATTAAGAACAGTGACTATGAGCCATGTGGACAAACCAAGAAATCTGAATAGGAAATGCCCTGGCTGTTGTACCTGGCCTTGGGGCTGGGAATGCCTCTGAATGCTTTAGAGATATGGCCTTTATCTTTAGTCACCTTCCAACCTCTGAGCACCCCCTTCCCCTTTGACAAGGCATGGGTAGTTAACTAACCATCTTTTGCAATCAAAGCACTCTCTTTGGTCATGGTTGCATCCTCGCTGAGGCCACACATGTTTTCAGCAAAGACCCTGAAGTAGTACTCGTTGCCGATGACCAGCTCGTTGATGGTGGCGCTGGTGCGGTGGTAGTGCTCGATCACGGTGAACCACTCCTGAAAGGCACAGACGCACAGGGTGAGCCCCACCCCAGCACCCAGACATCCACTGGAGGAATCATCAAACTTCTGGGAGTAGGTTTTTCTTTGAAGAGAATATAGCCAACAATAATTAATAATGAAATGAGTGATAATAGCAATACTGCAGAGCTCACTGCTGAGCAGTGAAGGCTGAATGGAAGCTACTGAATTGATTTACACCCTACTGAGTTGTTACACTGGCAGCTGGAAGGGTTCATTTTAGGAACTCCGGTATTACAAAGGTTGTGTTGTGCGAGCAAGGCAGGCTCCCTCATTCCTGATCCATGCTGCTGACAGAGAAAGTACGGCTGCAGGTAACAAAACTGCATTCCTGTGGGGAAGGCAATAGCATGTGCTGTTCTGCAGTAATATGCACTCACAAGAGGCCACTGCACTAATCTGCCCTCTCTGTCACAGGCTGTGTTTGAGAGAAATGTAGTTCTGTGCTGGTGGTCCCCTGATATCTAAAGGCTGAGATTGGCAAGTGGGTTTTAGTGCTTTAATCTTGCAACAGGAACAGGACATGTGAATTCTGTCCTATTACACAATACCTGAACAACAATCTGAGACGAAAGAGGTTAATGCTAAAAATGCAATTAATGTAAAGTGCAATATGACCCCAGCAGTGTTTTTGCTTTACTTTTCCCTAAATATCTTTCTGGCTTTTCTAAAGATGAACTTGTATCACAGTTTGCATTAGTTTTTGGTCAACCTTAAGAGCCAAAGTTCCCTTGGGAAAACAGTTTTTTATAGAAGACCAGCTGTGCCAGAATTGCAAAATGCACCACCATAGATACTGTGAGGAAAGTGGCCTGAATGATCCATGTCACTCTGAACCCTAGATGCTGCTGTTGTTACTTTCTCCTTACCACAGTAATTTTGAGGGGACATTGTTCTGGTCTCTGTACCAGAGATCATATCTTCTTACAGTCTTAAGACAGGGAAAAAAAAAAAAAAAAAAAAAAAAAAAAGAAGGATGGGAAGGAAAATAGTGGCACAGGAAGAATGAATTGATCAGACCATGAAGGAGACCAACATATTAAATTGGAGGGGGAGGAGGCATAAGATTCCCTTGGATAAGGCAACTCCCAAAATATTACCCTAGATTTTGAGTGTTTAAATTCACAGTAAATGTCAAATCTGAGAATCTGACTACTTTCAAGAATGTGTAAATTTTTTGTTAGTTTAATGAAAATAATAAATATTCTTGTATTGTGCTTTTCATCTGTAAATCTCAGAGCAATTTCAGAATTATCTACGTACTGTTTTGCCATGGGTAGTAAGGAGTGGCAATGACTTACAAAGCGTGACATTGCAGCTTTGAAAACAACTGCAATGGTACACTTTTGTTCTGGTAGCAGCCTACTGAATTCAGAATTAATATTTTAAGGTTTTATTTTCTCTCCTGAGGCAAAGTAAAAATGCAGAATTACTGCTCTCAAATCCATCTATCCTTTCCTTTTTTAGTCCTCCTCTTTGGCATAATTTGAAAATATTTCCATTTCTAGGCTCTACCTATAGTGAAGAAGAAATTTTTAGAGTTTTTAGAGAGTACTTTCGAGATTATTTGAATGCTGGTAAATCTGCTTTGTCGACCTACATCGTTTTAAGAATGTAATGCTTTTTGTTTTTAAAAGGAAGAATTCATGAGTACATCCAGCTTTTAAACATCTCCTTATTACTTACCATACTCTTCTTATCTGCTTTTTGAATAGTGTATCCAGTAATGGCAGCATTGCCGTCATCTTTTGGTGGTTTCCATGATAAATTTACATTCTCTCCCCAGACATCCTCAATAGTTACAACCTCTGGTGGGCCTGGGCGATCTGTAACAAGAATATGACAGCTGACATATTCTACTATTTGCTTTCTCTATCTCTTTCCTACATACATCTTCCAATTAGTTTGATTTCTCTCTCTTTCTTACCAAAAAACAAAAGTCAAACGAAAGATATGGTTGCAAAATAAAACTTTCCAAAGTAAAGGAATGTCAGAATTACAATAAATTTAATAGTTAAAATTGTGCTGCCAGTTTTGCCTATTATGTAAAGAAATAGATTGTAAAAATGAAAAGTAAATGTGTTTTCTTGTCTGTCTTTCGTACTTTCCTGTCCTTTCAGCATTTAGGATTTCTTCCACACTGCATTTGTGACAAACTCACTATGAATTTGCTACCATTTCTGTCTGTGGGCACCACTCAACAGGAGAAATTTTATATTCTGGATAGACAAGAACATGAGGGGCTTAACAGAGCAAAAAAAAGACTGACACATTCCAACAATGCTATGGTGTATGGAGGTTTCCTGAGAGACCACAAATCTACAGCCAATTAATCAGACATGGAGAGTTGTCGCTGCCAAGAAAGATGTTAGGATTCCTGTTTTCCTGTAGCCTTGGAACGGTTGGATTTATTTCCATTTCTCTAAACATACCAACGATCTGGATATCTATCGTAGCTTTGTCCACCAAGTTCTCCACCTCCACTTTCATGTCGTACTCGCCGGAGTGGCCCCGCTCTGCCTTCCGGATGAAGATGATGGTGTCGTTCTCGGTGTTGCGGATGTTGATATCGTTCTTGTCAATCGGAGCACCATTTTTCTGCCACAACACCTTTGCTCTTGGTTTTCCCTGCAAGGAGCCAGGAAACAATTTTTATATTATTTTTTTTGGAGAGAAAAGGGAAGAGAAGGAAAGAGGTTTATTTCCCATTTTTCCCAAACAGGAAATAAAAAATATCCTGACAGAAACAGAATTATATTTAAAATTATACACCATTTAGAGATGCAATCATAACAATTCACCTAAAATATAACTCTCTTTCCTTTTTTTTTTTTTTTTTACCCAGGAAACTGAAAATGTTTGCAGTTCCTGGCTATATTGGACAAATTATCTTTTGGGCTAGATTTGACAAATAATTTCCAGTTTTCTGAAAGAAAAGGGAGAAAAATTAACCCACAGAAAAGACAAAACAGAATATTTCACCCTCTGGAAATGCTTATATTCTCTATACTGCCAGTGAAAGAGAAAAGTAATAGACTAAACCTGCAAGGATCCTAAAGTCTCTTCTTTCATTGTAAAGGAGGTTGTAATAGCTGTTAGGAAGGCTGGATTGATCTCTTTTGTGTGCCATGTTTTGTGGGTCTAAGTGCCCAATATGGGTACTTGAAATAGAGTGAATTTCATCTGCTTTGCCGTAGGATTTGCCTTCCACAGGCAAACAGTTTGCAGATGCTGTCTGAAAAGGGTAATCTCATACCATTTTGAACACCTTATCTTAGAGAATAACCATAGAATACTCCTTTAATTTCTCGAGAGAAATATGTCTTGCAGTGTATGGCTGATCAAGCTTTTATGAGGCTTTTAACAGCCTCTGTGAAGCTGAGTTATGCCCACCCAGTATCTTTAAATGTGCAGACTTGAAATAGAAATTAATTCTGCCATAATTCTTGTATTCAGAAGAAGGACCCTGCAAAGAGAGAGGCAGCTGCTGTTTAAAAGATATTGGAGTGAAGGTTAACATGCAATGTATTTAGAAATAGTCATATTACTGTTGTAATCTCAAGGATTTAACAGTTGCAGTCTGCCCGCTGTCGCCCTCACTTTTCCTCTCTCATGACAAGGAAATTATTAAATGCTACTGCTCCACTCTTGATAACCATGTCTAACTGCTTCCAGTGCCAACACCTTTGCATTGGGCTAGAAATTATCTCACAGTGCAATGTGTACTGCGAGGATCTGTAAGTGTCCTTTGTATGATAGATGAGCAATCAGTCTGTCTGAGTTACCCAATTCATTACTTAGCAGAACATCATTTGTTTGAGATGTTGAACCAAAAACTTTCAAACACCTCTGTACTTCAGAGTGCTTCCACATCTGCTTAAGTTAGCTCACTGGCCAAAGCTATGGAGAAATCAGTTAAAAAGCAGAAGTATCCAAAAAGAGGAGGAGGGGAGGGGGGCGGGGGAAAGGCAGAGAGAGTTTTTCTGTCAGGGTCTTTAGTTCTTACCTGGAAAGGAATAACAAGATTCACAGTTTCTCCAACTCTTCGAGTATAGGTTTGTTTTAAGTGTCTTGGTAGACGAATCTTTGGAGGTTCTGAACAAAACAAAAGCTTGTGTTAAGCTCTTATCTTCCTTTCTAACTGAGGCAGCACTGGTGTGCATCAGTATAAACAGGAGACAGTGTATTCCAAAATTCCCAGAAGTAACTGACTGATGAATGAGGTGTCTTAAATTTCTTGGTTCCCCAGGGTTACATTCAGGACACCATTAGATTTTATAACAGCAAATGCTATGATGGTAGGAATAGGTGAGAAGCTTAGAGCAACTTTAAAAATCACCATGAAGTTCAAGTTCTGCAGGAAAAATAATCCTGAAAAGCTGAGAAATAAAGGCTCAGAAATGAAACAAAAAAGCTATGAAATTTTTAAAAGACGGTTTCATGATTTCTAGCCACCCCACAACGGCTTTGTAAGGCCATGTCATCAGTTACCAATAACAAGTAAGTAGTAGTCTTTAAAAAACATGTATTAGTATGGAAACAGGGTGTATTTGTGGGTAAGTGTAGCAGGAGGATCTTACCTATCACTTCCTTGACTAAAATAGGCTGTGGGTGGTACCTGGGCTCACTTTCACCAGCAGCATTCACAGCTTTTACTCTCACAAGGATTTTCGAGCCAGTTGGAAGGCCATTGATGGTAAACTTCGTTTTGTCTGTCAGCTCTGGGTTAGCCACGATCCATTCATCAGCTGGTTTAGGGAAGCGAGGGGAGGAGGACAAATCCAAAGAATAGGGAATTATAAATACATCCACAGCATGGATGAGCAAAATTACAGAGCAGTAAAAGATTCATTAGACTGTAATAAATAATTCTATTTTATTTTTCTAATTATGCTGTAACACAATGTAGATTCACTTTCATATGTAGGAAGAATGTTTCAAACCCTGAAGGGTTTCTGCTGATTACATATTTGTATATTTATGTATCTTTATATAATTATATAAATGTTATTAGAGTACGTCTATAATTTAAGTGTACCAGAGAGAAAATTGGTTAGATTTTTTAATTCAGCTAGAATAAAAGAAGGGGGACAAAGAATATATTTCCAAAAGCACTCATCATTGCTTTAACAGCTTCCTTGGAGAGAAATGGGTTTTGCAATTAATTTCAACCAATACTGAGTACCCTTGAAAGTATAGCTGAGAAATAGGTGAAACACAGAATATTTACACATTGCAATGAAATGCCATCTCTCCTCATGCCTTTAAAAAAGGAAGGCTGTGTCAGAATTTTTCACATAATTACAGCATCCTCGGATTTTTAATCCTACCCCCAGGCGGTCGCATGAAATTCATAGAGTCATCATACCAGTACAGTCTTTCAGAATAGCTTCAATGACAAACCATACTTTCTTATCCACCCTGTCCTCCCAGCACAGACTGCCCTAACGCTGCTGGCACCTGGGCCCTGGAGCCAGATTTATGAACTAGCAAGTCAGGATCAATACTTTCCACACCACGTAAAGCTAGCACTATAAAATGGGCACAGAAGACAAGAGAACTGTTATAAACTGGAGAGCCCTGCAGACCTAGAGCGTAGTGCTGTGGTACATTTTCATAACGGAGTGTCTTACTTCTAGGAACTAAGTTTTCCTTCAAGCTTCTAGCAGAAAAGGATTTCAATCAATGACTGTTTTCCAAGTATCTCCCCCTCCCCTTACACCTATACGACAGAAAATTCTGTAGACTGTTGCCCCTAAAATTCACCGTCAAGGGTTTATCTTTACTTTTATGAAGAGAGATTTTCTTTCATTAAAGAAGACTTACATCCGTTGTGGAATACTGTACCTTCCAGGTTAAAAGGTGGCTCCCCCAATTCCTCAGACAGATCTGTCGATATACCTTGAGAGAATCCATCTTTAAAATTAATCAGAGACACCTACTTTCACACAGATGGAGCATTTTGTCAGTGGTTAGAAATTCCTGTTAGTAAGTATGCAGAGATAGATGCTGGGCTTTACAGACTTAGAGAACGCATATTTAGGGAGGCTGCAGGGACAAAAGAGTTGGAAAGAGGGCATCTGGATCACAGAACATTTATATGTGATGCCCACAGGAAAGGTAAAGGATGAAAGAAGAGGAGGATATAAAGTTGTATGGGTTTTTGGGCGCCAGCATAGCCCCAGAAATATGAAAAGAGACAAAAGGAACACTTGGAAGAGAGAAATGAAACAAGATGATGATGATGAGAGAAAGTATAGAAGGAGAAGAAAACACATCATAGAAGAGATAAAAAATTCAGAGATAAATTCTGAGTAAGAGAGACAGGAAAACAAGAAGTCTTGGAAAAAAAGTTGGAGGAAACAGAGGAAGAGAACACATTTAGCTAAAGGTAACATAGATAGGAGATTAAGAAGACAAACCCATGGATGATGACAGATAGGATGTAAACCCTAAGCCTTTATTTCCTGGACAAAGTTATCACTGCCCTGGATTTCCTGTACTCCTGGAGCTGGCTATTTTCAGGATAATAAAAATGGTATCCTTGCACGGTCCTGGATGAGTACACTGGCACAGATCTTAGCCAAGAGAAATTTTCTGAAGTGCTTTTTTGCTGGCTATGAAAACATATCATCTGCAGCTACAACAGCCTCTAGAAGCAGATAAAACATATTGTCATGGAGAACATTCAGGCTGTGCTCCCCAGGCTGCCCTCAAACTGCCACACAAGAACCAGTCAGCAGCACACTTTACTAGAGACTGACTTCTCCAGCGTCAGCAGGATTTGCTCTACTCCACATCACCACAGCAAGAGGGCCAAAGTTGGACATTGTAAACTAGGCCTGGGGAGTTCTCTGTCTCTGTCTTTATATATGTATTCTATATTCCTCTTATTCACAGCTGTGCAATGCTGGATCAGGATACTCATGATGAGACTCCAGTTCAGTAACATGCACAGAGAGCTGTCAAAAGTGGTACATAGTTAAGGAGTCCATGAATCCACCATGTTGATCAAGTTATGTGGTTCAGACTAAGGGGAAATACTAATTTTGCAAAACCAAACCAATGTTTATGATACATTATTCTTCTAAATTATCTGTAGATATAATTTTTGTCTTCCTATTTTCAGCTTATGATTTCTCCTAATGATTGCTAAGTTAAGGAAGACTCTAAAAAGCCCTCTTTAAAACTACTTCAATGACAACAATGAAAGAATGCATAATGTAAAGACAGATGAGTTTACAAACAGATAACTAAGAGAAAAAAGCAGCAGAATAAATATAGACAGTCATAAAAAAATCTTGAAATTAAAAAGAGTTATTAAACATTACAGAAAAATTAGTTTGAGGCAGAACAGGCACTGAAAGGGCTGAGAAAAAAGAGGCACTAAGATATTGCAAGAAATGAAAAAAACAACTGAACAGAGAGAAAAAGATGAAAAATCCAATAACATGACATTTAAAGTTGGTATTTTAAAATTGGCATTTTAAAATTGGTATTTTCTACTTATCTTGCTTCTTCCTAAGCATTTTCATTACATATATACATAATGTCAATTGTGTATATATAGATGTATATGCATATATAGGAGGCATATATAGATATACATAAACACTCAAAACTATGTAAAATACATTGTACTCATTGTATTTTAACTGAGGTGAGTAACAGTAAAATGACAGACTTGGCTGCCATTTTGTTGTATCTTCATATGTTTAAAACCTATCTGGAAAAAAAAGTAAAGAATTTGTTCCATTCAACAGGTATACAATGTTCTTCCGTCTAACAGCCCTTTAATGAAAGATTTGGAAGATTCCTTTTAAAAGCCATAATTTGAATTAATGTATCTATATTTCTCATCCTCTCTTTTTGCCTAATTTGGATATCACATACTGTGATGTCAAGAACTTTTAACTTTTCCCAGCCATTCTATTCAATGCTAAAGAAAGCATAATATACAGCATACACTGAAGTCCTTACATTGACAATCCCCTTTACAGTCCCCTACACCTGGCCTGTGCAGTGGAAAAAAAATAAGAACACTGTGGCGTGATGGAAGACTGCATGCTTACTCGTTCTGAGCTGTTCCCGCAGCTCCCTCCCAATATACAAGGAAAACCCTTCCTACCATTCCAGCTGTGTCTGCCTTCAGGTACTCTTCTCCAGGTCTCTGAGCTTCTTGCAGTCCTGCTCCTTAAAGATACTCGTCTCAATACTACAAGATGCTGAGTGCTCCTGAGAAAAGCCAGTGGTTCTTCTTCACACCCTCTCCCACTTGCCTGAGAGAGAGCTGAGTGTACTCTGGTCCAGTGGCACCTGACCATATTTATGACCTACTGTTTTCCTGGATTGTCTGAATCTGAAACATGTGACAGCGTAAATGACAAGTTCTGTCCTCCACCTTTTGTCTCCAGTCTATGGACTG
Source organism: Picathartes gymnocephalus (assembly GCA_013390045.1). Taxonomy (NCBI): domain Eukaryota; kingdom Metazoa; phylum Chordata; class Aves; order Passeriformes; family Picathartidae; genus Picathartes; species Picathartes gymnocephalus. Next base: position 11,795 of record WEKY01009639.1, on the reverse strand, counting down.
TGTTCATGAAAAGCTCTCATTGAAATAAATGCCTTAGTGGAAAAAAGGTGCTCAAATCATGGCTTGATTTAAGCACAGTTAAGAGCAACAGCAGTGGAGCTGAAGATAACTGTGTTCCCTCCATCCACATCCACAACATTGCTGCAGTTGATGGTGTCAGCCCACAGAGGCTGGGTATTGCACATATCACTCCAGGCTACGTGATACTTACCCAGGTGCTGGTGGATTTTACTTTTTGAAAATAGGCTTCATTTGATATCAGTTCAGAAGAAAATTGACTGGAAAATACTAAGTTTCTGCTGCTTGATCACCAAAGACTCTTAGTTGTAAAATACCTGTTCCTTCTTATTTTACTCTCAAGAACTTATTCAGTCTCTTACATCTTTATCTTCCTCCTTCAGTTCTTATATTTTTTTTGTCTTAGATGGACATCGTTAAAGAACCCCATAACTGCACTGAAATGTTGGATAAATTAAATATCTAGACATGGACCTTGCATGCCTAGATGACTTCTACAGGAACTATTGGAGAGGCTGTTCTCAGTGTTGGCAGCCGGCACTTGAAGTAGCCAGTTAGTAATATGTCAGCAGGGATCACGACAAGGAGGACCTCCTGTCCCTAAAGCCCAGCCAACATGAACACATTTTGGGCCACACTTGTAGCCGTGTATTATTTCCTACACCTTCATCCACCAATTAAGTCTCTACTGCCCTGACTCTCATTAGCATCTGAAAGAGGATGGTTATTAGTATGGTACACTACAACAAATTATATGGCTTTTGATTTGGATTTCAAATCAAGTGTAAGATATGTTGAAACACAGTCAGTGGGTGGCATCTGGAATACAAACCGAAGGAAGCCTGAACAAAACCCTGCTCCTTGAGGTTTTCTGCCTGATTAGTCTCTGCCTGACAGCCAGAGCACCTGATACCTGTAGAGAAAAAATGGAGAAAGTCTCACCCACTTTCACAGTGGGTCAGGTACCCCAGGCGTTCTCACTTACTTCCTTCAAAGCAGTACTCCACCACGTAGCCGTCCAGCCCTGCCGCCCCAATCTGGTCTGGTGGCCTCCACTTCATTGTCACCGAGGTGTCGGTCACGCTGTCCACTGCCAGCATGGTTGGGGGGCTGGTAACAGCTGAGGCAAGCAGGGAGAAGGAAGAAAGCTGTGTTACAATTGAAGGTTTACGTTTATGGTCTCTATTCCTGTAGTTTAGTATCACAGGTGACAGGCTACCCTGCCTACCAGGATGATTTCCCATCATCCCTGGCTCATCTTTCCCAATTAGGACCACGCTAGGAGAAAGCAGCTACCTCATCCCATATCTGCTCACAGCCTGACCCAGAGATAAATTCCTCCTGCTGAGGAGAGAGAAGGACAAACAGCTGTGGCTGGTGGAGCAGAGAAGTTGGGAGCAGTGTATTGTACCTCAGCAGGTATTTTCTGGCAAGAAGGGAGCATGCTGGAGCAGTAACAGTCTCCTCCTTCCTCCTCCTCTGCATTCTGGGGGTGCTGCTGAGCAAGGTGGGAACCTTTGCTGCTCTACAGATCAAGACACCTTTCTTTTACAGGGACCTGTGGTTGTCACAGTAGTTGGAAAATCTGTTTCTCTGTATGAAAAGGCCACTGAGTTAGCCTGTCACTATGTGAACGACAAAGCCTCCTAGCTGCCACACTAATATAAAAATGATATAATTAGATGACTATAATAAGGTATTAATAATTATTTTCTAAATGCATACCTAAAGTGCTCTTGGCTACTTACCTAAAGGAACAAAGGACTTGGAAGGCATACTTGGCTTGGACATGCCGATGGCATTGACAGCAAACACACGGACCTCATAAGCAACACCTTCAATCATTTTCTTTGGCTCAAAAGTTGTTTCCTTGCACAGTTCAAAGTTCAGCCTCATCCACCTGGAGCTTTGTTTCTTTTTCCTCTCAATGAAATATCCTTTTGACCAGAAAAGATTTTATTATAGTAAGTGAGGGCATAAAGGTAAATAATAAAGGGTTCATTTTTTGACTGCCCAATGACATTTTTTTATCTGGATACACCTCAATATACCTTTCTAACTTCAGAGTGATTTAGGGATAATTTTCCCCATTGCAAGCTATCTGATAGTCACCTATTTTGCTTTCATGGCCATATATGAGCTTTTTTTTGGACTTTACTTAGAAGACTGCTGCGTTTAGTTCAGAGTGAAAAGGGCCTGGTTCTACTGACCTCTGGGCCCCTCTGACTTTCCTCTTGGTTCAGTGTATTAAAAGATATTCCATTTTACTCAGTAAATTGTTTCTGAAATTACTTCCGACATTCAAACAGGCTAATAACAGTTCAAAGTTTGGTTTTTATAAGAGGTTGTCTTTCAAGTAGGGAGATCGATATTGCGGCACCATACAAAATGGCAAATCTCAAAGAATTAGAAATGCAGGTATCTGATAAAATCAAAGAGTAGGTAGAATATTCTAGCTACTGGGTACTCCCAGTGCAACTCTCCAGGGCCTGCGATGAACTCTGATCCTGTTGCATCCACTATTTGGGGTTTGCCTCTTTTGTCTACATTACAGAGTCACTACCAAAAACAAAAAAATAATAAAAAAAGTATGTACCTAAAATAGGTGATCCACCATCATTTGCTGGAGGTTCCCAGGTCATTATACACCAGTCTTCACCCACCTCCGTCACATTTGGTGCCTGAGGAGGATCAGGGACATCTGTTGTAAACAAAATAAATATTATTTAAAAAAAAAAAAAAATTTAAAAAAAAATCTTTCTTCTTTTTCCATAGGTGGAAATTTATTTAAAATGTCCAATAAGAAGCAAATATGAATAGCTTTTGAGGTGCAACAGGAATTCCTAATGAGGAGAGAGAGAGAGAGAGAGAGAAATAAAGTTAGTGGATCCTGGCTGGTGGTTAGGAATGGATGAGTGCCAAGGTCTACTGCATGGTCCAGACACTTGAGAGGCACTCGAGAGCACCTGCGAAGACAGAGCCCACAGCCACAGGGAGAGTGGAGAACCAGGAGTGATAGGGGCAGCCTGAGGCAACCAGAGACGTTTGGCCCCTGGAAGGAGTGATAATTAACTCCTACTTAAATCCCATCCCACCCAGCCTTAGTACCTTTTCATCTCAATTCCACTCCTGGCAATGGGGACAAATAGGAAAATGAGAGTTTCCTGAGAATTTACTACAGTGATAAATGGCTCATGGGCACCGTTTACACACGACTTACCAACCACTTTAATGTTGATTAGAGCTGTGTCCTCTCCAGCCTCATTCTTTAAAGTTATCCTGAAAGAACCCGAATCCTCCCTCTCTGCTGCATCAATGACCAGGCAGCTGCTGTCTGGGTATGTTTCTGCCCGTATTCTTCCACTGTCTGTGACCATCTAGGAACCACAGTAAGCAGAGGGAAAAGTCATATTTTCTGGATTTGAGAATTAAAATACGCAAAAATCAAAATTCGAAAGTAGTACAGGTCACTTCAACAAAAAACATTAACGCAACTGTAAGAAAAACCACACCAAACCTCAGAATTTTAGTCACCTAATAATGAGAACAATGACAAAACATCTAAAATAAGTAAAATATGGTAAGTGTTCAGTACTCAGTTGAGCCATTGCATCACAAAGGATGAGGTACTAGGCTTCTCCTTTGAGCAAGAACACTTTTGTAAGCACCACATATCATTAATTTGATGGAAAAAGAATAGGCGATTTCTCCAAGAAGTCAGATCAAAATTCAAGTCATTCACGTTAAAGGTCAGAGTGGTTGTAATGGTCAGTAGTTTCTCCTTACAGATTTCAAATGCTGTCACATATTTTGGAGTAGGAGCTCTCCTAGAATAATTCCCTGCTTGGACAGGACCATAGTGGTGACACTAAAATTAATATTTGAAAAACAGTGGTCACATATTTGGCAGGTCTGATAGGTCTGATGAAATCTGTAGTACTATCATGTCCCAGCTTCTACATTGCGCAATGAAAATTTTGATGTGAAAATCTCATTTTTTGGTATTTACACAGCCAGGGATTGATCTAAGCAAAATTTTGCATTAAGACACCAGATGCAAGACCCCAATTGCCCAGCTTATTGTTTCATTTGAGACTTGAACTCCATTAGAATTTATAATTAATTTTCCAAAACCAGACCATGTCATGGTTTCCTGCCAAAGCCTGGAAGCCATTCTGGGCGTGAAATGTGTAGAAGAAGCAGCCATTTGGTAAATTTTCACAAGTTTTTTTCTGCATCCCGTACATCCTTCTCCTCTACTATTTTTTTTAGCAAACCCATACATTTTTGCTTATTAATTTGAGCCTTTCCTTAAAAAGAGCCAAAAGATACTAAATAGATATTTATCTATTTTACCCTTCTTTTTTGAGCAAGGAGCATTTTTAAATAGAGGGAATCTCCCCCTTATTTTCTGTCATTAAAATCAATGTCTTCAAAAGGCTAAAGATTCTTTTTTTAAGGAAAAGGCTCCTTGTTAGGTGAAAGAAAAGTGTACAATGACAATGTACCTTGTCCCCTCTGCTCCAAAAGACTTTTGGAGTTGGTTCACCAGTGATGGGGATCTCAAGTCGTAGTTTGTTTCCTGCCACTACTGTCACAGTGTTATTTTCCCCAAGACCATCCAAGTGAAGTTTAGGAGGATCTGAAAAAGGAGAGAGATTGTCCAAGTTTGATAAGTAGCTGCTGCTCTGAGAGTTCAGTGACCTGACACAGGTCTGCAACACACAGAAACATGGTCTTTGTTTTACTTTCCCAGTATTTTTAAGCAACTGAATTTTGTTTCGAAGAAAACTTGTGAAGAAAAATCTATTTAAGAAAATAGTTGTCCGATGAAAAAGAAATCATGACACCATAGACATTTTGTAATAAGGAGACCATATTAAAAAACCCACAACTGTGTTCCTGAGGCAGAATTATGTATATTCAGGTAACTTCTGAGAGCATTTTCCTCTAAGTGGCTTTTGAAAATTTCAGTTGCAGGCTTTTTTATGGCACCTTTAACCACACTTTGGCCTTCACTGCTCTTACAGTTTAAAAATTATTAACGCCAATCATTTTCTGAAAATGAAATTATCACTTTTGTTGTACACAGTGTCTATGGAGAATAACTGATTAATATCCTCTTGCAACTTTTTTTAATATATTAGAAATATGACAGTGGTCATTCCCCTCTAGTACCACTTCCCTTTTCTTTCTCCCTAAATCTCACCAATAGTTTTTCTAACACAGCTATCCCACTTCTTTCAGGTTCAATTAAAGAACATGTTTTCTAAAACTTTGGTCATTTACATGGCTCTCCTTTTGAGTTGCTGTGTGCAGTTAGAAGCTGGTCAGTTATTGCTGTGGGAATAGTCAATCCCTGTTTTGTTTTTGTTTGAAGGACTAGGATCGCTAACAAGTCTTCTTCTCTGCTGAATGAATCAAAGCTGGGCGGGACAATTTTTCCCTCTAGACAGCATTTAATGTTTTTAGCGAATAGGTAAGTATGTAATTACTACTCTCTTATCAAACTAAATCACATTTTGCAATGTTAGCAAGCCAGTTCTTCAAATATAGCAGTGTATGTCTGTGAAGTGGAGAGGAGCAGGTATTTTACTCAAACTCTTAATAGTGGTTTGGGAACTCAGCCTCCAGAAGCCTCCCCCAGGAGCTCCCCCAGCACAAACTTTGAGCAGATCCTGAGCACAGGCAAAGGACTGTCTGAGCAGCTCAACTGCACTTTGCCAAAGCTGCAGGTCTGTTTTCTCTGGTGGTTGTAATCAGGGGTATTTCACACTGCTTTTAATTCCCAAAGTCACAGAAAGATATTATATACAGGTCACTGTGCAGTATACTCACCCACGATATGTACTTTGCATGGAATATTAATGTTGTAGGCATCTGGCACAAACATGTATTCTCCCTCATCATCAACAGCAGAAACTGGTATAACAAATCTGTGGATTCTGTAAAAGAATTGAAAAATAACTCAATGTAAATTATTTTTGAAGACTGCTTGAAGATATAAGGAAAAATCTGTGAAAATTTTAGGAGATCTGTGCAAGTGTGTGAAATTACTGGCTAGGAATCCTTTGCTTGTTGCTTAGTGGTATTTTAGGTGATTAAATACTGTGTCCATTGTAGAAAGTGTTGTTGAGAAAACCACCAAATAATGTAACCAATTCTAATACTGTTTGTTTGAACGCAGAACAAGAAAAGTATGGGCGTGTAATCTTTTACATGGGAATTTTATGCTGCTGCCATTCAATTGCAATTTTGTTGTTTAAGAAGAATATCTGTAGGTGATCCCATTGTAGGAATATTCTGACTTTTGTTCGACCATCTTTGTGAGTTGATACAAATGGGCTATGAAAAAAAGAGGCATAGAAAAAAAAGAGAAAAACAGCTGTATTTTTTTAATAGTGTCTAACAATAATTTTATTTTTCTGCTTAATATCCCATACCAACAGCAACAGAAATGTCAAGAAAAATCAAGAGCTTGAACTTAAGTGGATCAAGGATTTGATTATTGTCTTCCACAGCCAGAACATACAGGATTACATGAAGCAAGGAGACATGGCTTTGAAAATGACAAAAATAAATATGGCTTGAGGGACAGAGGTTAGGCTTGATTAGCAGATACTTTTTGGTGAAGTAACCCACATACTGGCACATCTCCACTCTGTCATTCCATCAAAAGCCAAGCCAGTCCACAACAGGCTTACCTCCCTTTGTGGTAAAGCTTTACACGGTCACTAGCTTCAATCAGCTGCCCATTTTTGTACCATTTCCCTTCCACATTCTCGGATATCTCACACTTCAAGTGGATTTCCTGTCCAAGCCTCACAGTCTGGTCTTCTAGTGCAAGTGATATCTTCAGTGGTCTCACTTAGGGAAACAGAAGCAGATACATTAAAGAAAGATGATGGAGCTCAATAGCCATGGGAGATAATTTCTAACTTGATAATAAAACAGCGTGGATTGGTCAGGGTGCCAGTTTGTACAAAACAGTCAAGAGTATTACAAAAGACAAGTGTACATTTATGCATAATGCAAGATAACTTCAGAGGATGGATCAGATACATTTTGTTTAAAAACACAAGCACTTGAAAGAGATACTGCACAAACAAAGCTGAGGGGGCTACACAGTCATGTGCTTGTGCCTAGGTTTAGCTTTCCTGTGAAAATCTGAAAGGACTGAAGAAAAGCAGATACTTCCCTTGAAAATTCACTTTATTGACCTATTGTATCTTTGGATGGATTGCTTTGTTTTCCATCTTAATGGAGTGACAGGAAGTTAACAAGCAGAACCAGTTCATGGCCTGATACTGGAAACAGAGTCTAAAGGGAAGCCACTATTCTGGAGATTCACAGCAAAAAAAAAATTGGTGTCAAAGTTAACTCTGCTTTTAAAGCTCCAGGGAAAGACTAGAAAATTGTTCATTTCTGTATGCCAGCACACTGTGACATATGAATTTGAGACCAAGGTGGATGATACTCACAGTCAACTGCAAGCTTGGCTTCTGATTGCCCTCCAGTTGTCATTACTGAGTAAGTAGCAGTGTCATTTTTGGCAGCTTCCTCTATGATCAAAGTGTGTTTTTTACCCTCAACCTTAATTCGATATCGAGATTTAGGATCGTTGGAAAGTTCTACACCATTTCTAAACCTAATAGGAAAACAAAGAATTTTTATTTTTCCAAAGGAGGACCTGTGCAAATAAGACCTCCATAGACGGAAACTCCCAGAGAAGACTTTACAAGACTATAAGGCACTAGAAAGTTTAAACAAACTCATCCATGAATGTATAAGGGTATTTTTTCTGTTGCTACATTTTTGAATTGTGCTTTGTTGAGATTTTCTGAACAATTTTCAGGTTTACTGGTGCAAAGGAAAAGCTGCCCACATTTTTGCCCACTATTCAAATCTTCTGGGTTTTATTCTCAAGGAAGCTGTTCAAAGTGTGGCTTACCATTTCACGTTTGCATCATCCTCAGACACTTCACAGCTCAGTTCCACTCGTTCACCAACATAGGTGTTGGTATCCTCCAGGCCTTTGGTCACCAAAATTGGAGGATCTTTGGAAAGAAAAAAACTACAGATTCACAATCTGAGAGGGAGAACTAAGTGGAAGAGATTTTCTAAATCATACTGTAGAAGGCAATATTAGTTTAAAATTCTCATATGCATATCAGTGCAGCCTTCTCTGCCTTAAATCAGAAAAGTGGTTGCTCGTTAGGATGCTAGTAGGAATTTTGCTCCATAAAAGTAACATTTGTTCATATTAATACCTGCTTTGCTTTGGTAATCAACACCATGGGAGCAAAGAGAGTGAAGATACGGCCACCCATTTGTAATCGTTGATAGAGTCTTCCCTCAAATCAGTGGAAATGGAATGAAAACTGGCTTCTAGAAAGCCTGATCTGAGGACACTTGGACAGTATCCGAGTCCTCAGGAACCAAGTGTGGTGTCAGGGGAAGCCAGTTCTATGACACAGAAGTCTCCAAAAGGGCTAAAAATTATAAAGGGCACCACAGCCCCACTAGATCCCAATGCACAGTATCAAATCAACTATATTCCCATTTCAGGATTTTCACTAAGCTGCTAAATACAGGATGAGAAAAAAAAAAAAAGGCCAGGGATCACAGAAATACTGAGTAATCCTAACAGCTGCTAATACAAATTCAAAAATATACCAAATCAGATCCTCCCTGTTAATTTCTGTTGAAGCCAAAGAAGACACGTGAATTTAGGGCAGGTGAAACAGCACCAAGCTGACATAGTTACCTCTCACAAACAGTTCTGTGGAGCATTTCTCATCACCAGCTGTTACGTAATAGCGAGCATCGTCTGTCATCGTACAGTTATTGATGAATAAAATTCGCTGGTTACCTTTGTGCTCAAAAATGTATCTGTTTGGACAGGAATGCAGCAAAGACATATTAGCAAAACTTATGGACCCCTTTTGTTTCATGTAGAAAGTGCTATAGGGATTTCTAGAGGAAAAAATTCTGGGGTCTACACAGTACTGGGAAAATTGTCATTGGAAGCAATTTCCAAGTTTCAACAGAGCTGTCATAGACTTCAAGCAAAAAAAAGAGCTGTGGTGCAGAGTTACAATGAGCTGCTTCTGGCTTGTTCCAAGATCGCTGATCTGGATGATATGAAAAAAAGAAATATATTAAAAAAAAAGGGAACTAGAGTGGAATGATGGCAAATAAAATGGAGTCTGAAACTCTAGATGAGTAAAGCTGAAAATAACCAGTAAGAGGACACCATCACTCATTCCAACATTTTTGTGAAGTGTAATAATAGCCAAAGTTAAGAAGTTAATATTATTGGTAGGCCAGATGGCAGAAGATATCAGTAATGGGATATGGGGTTTTGGTAATGGGATAGGGAGCCTTTCACCTTTATGTCACCAGTTTAGATCTGCTCCAGGTTTGTAATGACCAAAGCTCATTAGCATCTGACAGCTGCTTCAGTAGCCTGGTAGAAATGCACTGGAGCCTCAATCCAGCCTCTTCTGCTGGAGAGGAATCCATAAAGTTGCCTGCAAAAACACCTCTGAACTGCTCATGCCACATATAGAGGCTCAAGAAAAGGTACTCTATTATCCTTTTTTTTTGTCAATCATGAGTATTAACAAAAATCCTTCATTGGTTTCAACAGATTGAAGGAAATCTGCCTCATTTCTGTAAGAGGCCTTTTCTTAATTACTATTTTTCTTTCAACTGGTCAGAGGGGAAAATGAGGATTTTATAGTGCTGAGGAACATTTGAGGAGCATTACATTGTTATGCACATCCTTCCCAGCTGTGTCTGACTGTGGAATGGGGTTTTCTGCACCGAGTTGTAAGAGCTGGTTGTGCCCACAAAAAAGACCGGGCTTCAATTCCAGGCATTGCTCTACTTGTACTCAAATGTCTGCACCTGGAAGACCTTGTCCTCTGGGAAAAGCCAGAGAATAAACCAATATGCAGGTGATGCAGGTGGTACAAGTGAAGAAGCTTGTGTTCACTAGACCTGTTGCTCATGACTGATGGTGCGGGTTGTTGACTTCAGAGTGTTAAAGTTAACAGGGCAGTAGAAGCTGAGACAAAACTCACACCCCTTTTCTTGGGTGTTTTATGAGCCAGGTGGGTAAGTGTGTGATGTCAACATCTCTGCCCTTTGCACACAATTACTGTAGAGACATTGTGTCCACCTCCACCACAGGACCAAGGACAAGTAATTTATTTACTCGCAGTGCTTCCTGATTTTTTAAAAACTACTGAGTAAGAAATCATGCCACGTTTTTTTGAGAATCTCTAATACTTTTTCTTGAGACGAAGGAGATAAGCTGTATTACATTTAACCTACAATGGACTTTTCTGCGTCCTGAGCAACACAGCATCATTTCCATACTCTTCACATGTAACGAAATTCAGAAATAAAATTGGCACAACCTGAGCAAAGACAGAGATCTACGCCACACATTTGTCAAGGGAGTACGTGTGTATCCATTTGATTGCTTACATATGCTAAGATCACTTACTTTGCACTTGGTCGTATTTCTTGGCCATTTTTGTACCACTTGAGTTCCACCGTTGGATCTGCTAGCTCCACCATGAACCTTACTTTACCTCCTTTGTCCACCTGGTATGCAGGATCGAGGCCTTTGGCAAAAGCTGTTAAGGAAGTCAAGTGTTATTTTAACATGTGATCAGAACACAGGAATATTGATACTGAAATGACATTGCATAAATCTCATCAAAGCTGTCAGAATATAGGCAAAGTTATGCATATTCTCACACTAGTCTGCATGAAATCATCTAGAAACATTAGAATAAGCACAAAGCTGTGCAGATCTGGTTATCCTGACCAAGATGAAGCCGGTATCTCTTCCAGACTTTGCAGTGTGCCTGTATTCCAAATAAGAGCAGGCAGATGCATCAAATGAAATACATAAATAAAAATTAATGTGCAGTACCGTAACCTACGTTATGATGTGAGGCATTGGATGAGAGAGGGTGTATCAGGCAGCTGTATTACAGCTGGGTTTGTGGAGGACTTCACCTACATAAAAGGGACTCCTCCAGGAAAACAGTGACACAGCAAATGTACATCGTACATCCAGTACTGAAATGCTGTCCAGGAGAAAGCAGATGCCACAATGGTATAATGGGCAGCCTACCATATTTATATGTGTGTGCAAACATATTCTGTGGCATATACATGTATTTTATATACACACACATCTATATATTCATATAGAAGCAAATATATGTGTCTGTATGTAATAACACCTCTCATACTATTCAGTAGGTATATGGGGAAAGACAAGCCTGAGTATCCTCATCCAGTGCAGGGTGGAGGGTCTGCAGTACAGCTGGGATTTCTGAGCAATGGAGATTAAAGTGCAAAATGAAATTATGAAGAGCAGATACTGCACATGTTTGGAATTACCTCTGTTTAGAGCAGAAGACATTGATAGTAACACAAGGTCTAATTTCACTATTGTAACACCTGTAAAATTGTAGTTTCTATAAGGTAACACCTTTCCATACACCTGGGGGACATTGTTCCAGGTGGAACCAGTGTTTGTCAGAGAGAGAGGGATGCTTTAGGTAAGCACTGAGTTGGATAAGGTGTTCACACTTCCACCATAGACCAAAGCTGCCTTCTACTTAACTCCTTGAGGAACGAGTTGTATTGTGAAAGTCCCCTTGTGTGGGAGTGAAGCATATTTGGGTTTTTAAGGTGAAGAGTTGTGTGTGACTAAAGAGCACTAACGACGAATATTCTGCCACATCCAT
>WEKY01009635.1:5197-48878 GCA_013390045.1 Picathartes gymnocephalus | reverse complement strand
CTTCCAGTATCATTTAATTACAGTCCTGGTGAGATGGAAAATGGAAGCAAGGCCAAAATAAATGTAAGGGACAGCAGTCCAGTTCAAAGATTTGTCAGGTGCCAGAGTGGTGTTCACCTAATGGAGGCATTGGCCTTGAGGAGGGATCTGCTGAAGCTGCTTAGCACGAGGCCTGGGACATCCTCAGCCTTTAGTCACCTTTCCTCTGCCAGTGACAAAAATGCTTGTGTTTCTTCTCGGAGAATGGAGCTGGATTCACACTGCCTGTGGATTCAGATGTGAGAGGGTCTGGCAGGACAAAAGTCCATTGGGGTTTCTCTGGGGATTCTAATGCAGGAAGGGCATCATGTAGATAGTGGAGGTGTTTATAGGGACAGAAACAATGGCTCAGGAAACATGTACAGATAAATGTACTGATCTGGCTCCTGCTTGGTCAAACATGTCCCCGAGGAACAACCACTGTAGAGAGTTGAAGAATTTCCTTTTAATTCATGTCTGAAGTAGGATAGAAAGAGCTGTCATTTAAGTAAGGGGTGTGAAGGCNAACCTGATAACTTTGTGATAAAAATCTTAATGTTAATTTGATGAGAAAAATTAAAAATTGGGAAATATATTCATTTTCAAACTCTTAAAAACAACCTAGATATCATTGCATGAATAAAGTTTTAAATAGTTCCAACTGTAACCATATAATAATTAGGACTGTATATAGCACTGCAAATGGGCATTAACAAAGCATTTATAGAGTATTGCAGAGGATCTTAAGACATCCTTATATTTTTTAAACTTTCCACAATCCTTACCATTCTCTATGTCTGCCATTTTTTTTCCCAAATATTTGGGGTTTTCAAGGGTGTAACTGGCTAGATTTTGAATTCCGTATCAGAGTAATAAATTGAAAAAAAAAATTGTTGGGACAAATGGACTTAGATACAAATGTAAACATAAAAATTATACCTTTAAGGTTATAACAAGCACAGTCAGTTATGATCCTCTATAAATGTAAACAGAAGAAATGTTAACAGATGCCACTGATATTTTACAAGTAATCCAATATAGTCCTCTTGGTTTGGCAGCTTCTAACTTGAGTGAAATTCTTCCCAAACTAAAGTTGGGGTTTCTTTTTAAAGACAAATATCAATATTTGTCCATTCTTTGTAAAATATTTTACACCTTTCCATTATTTGAATGTACAATTTGTATGTTACAAATTATTACCAGTAATGGAACCATCCAAATATTTTCTTCCAATAAACAGAGAGACTGAAACTTTCATATATGTATTTCAGACTTCTCAGTTCATCACAAGGTTTTAACCTGAGTTCACATACACTTGTTTCCTTGTGTGTTAACTACCCCAAAAGTGCTACAAATGTTGAGCTTTGTTAATACATAAATAAGCAGTAAATGAAGGACAGACAAGTTCCTGGTTTAATATTCAGGAGAAACAGGAATTATATTGGTCCAATCACATTTAGAGAATTAACCTTCTTATTCTGATTCTGTACTTCAGAAGTGGCTCATGTCTTTATGTGGACAAAAACCATAGAAACTGAAGAGGAATATTTATTTCTTCCAAAAGCACCAATACTTGGAAGCTTGAATGCCTTAAAGCCATAGACTTTATTCTCTGAAACAGAAATGGAAAAGGAAAGTTTGAAAGTCCCACCTGATGTCATTTCTAACATTGCACTCCTTTGGCTAAGGGAGTCTCCTCCACTCAATGGAAAGGTTGGCCTCTGTTACCCTGTACTTCAGGCACTATTTGAAGTAGTTGAGTCCTGCCACGAGGAAAAACTTCTCCAGGAAAAGTTCAGAGTCCAGCACAGCAATGTGGGCAGCCCGGCCTATCAAGGTGTTGGCGGTGTTAGGCAGAGCATGAAACACGTTGTGTCTGATCAAAGTGCAGTCCTTGGCCCCAAGCAAAGGCTGGAGCAGGTTGTTGATCATTTCTGCATAAACAGGACCTGAAAAACAGTTGAGATATCACACCTACAAGCCAAAGCTCCCAGATCCTCTCTTTTCTTCCAGTATCATTTAATTACAGTCCTGGTGAGATGGAAAATGGAAGCAAGGCCAAAATAAATGTAAGGGACAGCAGTCCAGTTCAAAGATTTGTCAGGTGCCAGAGTGGTGTTCACCTAATGGAGGCATTGGCCTTGAGGAGGGATCTGCTGAAGCTGCTTAGCACGAGGCCTGGGACATCCTCAGCCTTTAGTCACCTTTCCTCTGCCAGTGACAAAAATGCTTGTGTTTCTTCTCGGAGAATGGAGCTGGATTCACACTGCCTGTGGATTCAGATGTGAGAGGGTCTGGCAGGACAAAAGTCCATTGGGGTTTCTCTGGGGATTCTAATGCAGGAAGGGCATCATGTAGATAGTGGAGGTGTTTATAGGGACAGAAACAATGGCTCAGGAAACATGTACAGATAAATGTACTGATCTGGCTCCTGCTTGGTCAAACATGTCCCCGAGGAACAACCACTGTAGAGAGTTGAAGAATTTCCTTTTAATTCATGTCTGAAGTAGGATAGAAAGAGCTGTCATTTAAGTAAGGGGTGTGAAGGCATGCTGATTATTGGGCCTGTGTGTCTCTTTCTGTTTCCAAAGAATACCTCCATTTCTAGGTAATCACCTATGTGAAATGTGGATGAAATTGCACTGAATGTTATTCCTGGGAGTGGTATCAAACTGAAGCCATGAAACATTTTATAAATGAGGAAGACTGCTAATAACAAAAGCAATATACACAGCCTGAGCTCACACGAGGGCCTCTGGTGGTTTGAGTCCTGATGTGTTTTACAGATTTTATTACAAAACACTATGATTTTATATCTGTCCCTTAAATTATCTTGCAATCATTCAAACACTATTGAAAACAAAGGGAAACTCCCCCCTTACTTTGGATGTGTTGAGAGAGATTTCATTATGTGTAAAAAAGAAGAGGCAATACAAGTAAATGAGTAGACTACAGAAAAACATTGTCAGGAGCTAGTTCTATTATCACTTAAAAAATTAAAATTAGAGGGAAGGAGAGGAAGCAGTAAGAAACCTTTTTCTGATTGAAATTTGTTGTTATCAGGCAAAGAGCTTCTTGAAGAGCTTCTTTTATTGATTTCAGTAATTTCCTGTGGGAAGCAAACACTTTCTTCCTTATCAAATAAACATTTGAGTTTTTATCATGTTGATGAAAAAACCCTTCTAATGTAATGACCTCAGTTGCACAGCAATGCAATTCTTCAACAGCCTTGGGAATATATAAAAGATCTTAAACATACCTGTGTGTCTGTCCTTAAGTGCATTTTTGCACATTTCTATTCTTGCTGAATGAAAGGGTACGTATCTGTCTTGGGGTGAAGCCACTAACACAACATTTTTAAAATACTGAAGACCTGTGGAAAACATATTAAATACATTAATCATAATTAAGCACAGTGATGAAAATGAATACAGTGTCAGCATGACTATTACATGTTCAAAGGCTTTTGAAAATCTACAGTGCAAACTAGATGATAATTATTAAAACATGCAACACAATCTTAGATTCATAACATCTTAAACACATTTCTGTAGCTTCTGTGAACTGTTTGTTACTTATCAACACTCACACAGGTTAATTGTATGTCAACAAGGAAAAGTAAGAACTGTCTGTAAAAAAATTACTTTTATTAAAACCTTATTCTTGCAAATATTTATGCCTTTAAACAGGATCAAGTTCAAAAATAACACAACAAATTAGCAAAATTCTCAAACATAATACAAAGAGGGAGAAGAAAAGGAATTGCTATATCATACTGTTACATTGGTTTTGAGGGAGTCTTAGGGTCCACCCAGTCCCTGTGTGCAGCAGTCATTTGACAAATCCACACTGTTTGTACATTAACTGAAAACGCCAAATCCTCCCTCGTCCCTGGAGCTAACTGGACCATTGATGAGTTTCTGCTGTTTGACCTGCCTATGGTCTCTTGAGTGCTCCATCACCCACATTTAACAGAAAAGTAGGAAAATGGACACTAATGACATAACCTACCTGTTCAGAGAATATCCTGAACACGGAAGAGCTATGGGTTTGTCCTTCATCTTTCCCTCCCTCTTATGGGAAAGTGGTCCAGAACCAGAGCCAGATTGCATGGGGCTTTTAGCTGCCTGGTCTAGTGGTAGGTGTCACAGTGGCAGGGGGATTGGAACCAGATGATCTTGAAGGCTCATCCATGTTTCTATGATTCCACAACTATGATTCCTAGACTCTCATAGAAAATCTGACCAGCACCACCACAATGAAAAGTCCTGCTGGCTGCCTTTCCAAAACCCAATTTAGGCTGTTTATTATTTTCTTCTTGTGCAGTCAAACCAACTGAGTGTGCAACCTCAGTCTGAAGTATAAGGTAGCCCCAGTGAGTGTTATCATAGCTGAAACCTTATGTGAAGAGGTTCAGTAGGGAAGAATATATTATTGTGGGTTTCATTTTGGTTTTTATTTTCACAAAAAGCATGAGGAACATTTGTTAGAGATTAAAAAGTAGCAGGGAATTCTACTTTAATAAGAAAGTCAGAAATTGCTGGAGGTTTAAAGAGCCATCTGAGAATGTAGGCACAATACTGCTTCTGGTATTTCTGTCTCTATAGGTTCTCCCCACTCTTAGGAACAAGGTGCTAGAGTAGGGACAACTCTCAATGGATCAGTATGCCTGTTCATATGTTCACACATGGACATATCTACATCTTCAGATATTTTGCCTAAGCATCTACCCAGATGATTCAGACTTCACAGACAACTCTCTCCACACTTAAATTTCTGCTTTCTCCATTTTCAAGGACAACACCTGCATTTGTAGCATCTTATATCTCCAGTCTACCAAGCTAACAAGCAGCAAATCATTTTGACTCACTATACATGCTTGGGAATTAATTGCTTGGGAAGCTAAAATATGAAATTTTTGTGTAGACCAAATTTTATTTGAACTTGACAGTAGTAAAGCAGTCATCAACAGCATTCCATGGAAATAAGAACTCGGAATCAGAGGGAAAATTCAAATAACACCAATTTACATCAACTTCCTGTCATTGATTGAGTTATGTACCATATGTGTAAGATTTAGATGTTCTATTCATATTAACATAGTCTTTGTTTCATGTTAGCAGTGTACAAAAGTATGAGGAAAGAATTAAACATCAAGTAGTGACCTTGTTACTACATACTTAGCACCAGTTTACTCACACTCAATATTAAAAATAACTCTTGAAAGAAAACAACTGCTTTAACAGAAGGATCATGCTTGCTTTCTTTTCTTAAGAAAAGCCTGATTTATTTCATTTATTCATGACAGACTAAAGAATAGGAAAAAAGATTTGGTATTCAGACATCATTTTTCTAGTATGAGGCCATACATCTCTCTCTGTTGTACAGAAGTGTCAGAACAGACATGAGTAAAATTTGCTCTTCATCTCATAGCATCATATTTCCTAGAGAAAAGAGATGTTAAACTAAAAAAAAAAAAAAAAAAAAGTAGAAATTGTTTTCAACTCATAGCATAAATTAAGCAATGATGGCCTGTCAAGAATGATATTTCTTGCTTGCAGAACATAAACTTAGGTGCATGTTTACTCTCAGCACGAAGGTCTTATTTGATGTTAACAGTTTGGCAAAGACATTCTCTGATAACTTTCCCAGAAAAACCGCAGAGATGAAATTGATATTAGATTTTAGAAAGGGCAGCCCTTCTAAAAAGTGTGTTTAAAGAAAGATCATTAACAAAATGCAGATTTCCTTTACTCCCTGGAGAATAAGCCAATCCAGCACAAGCCAATGGACTAGCCCTTGGTGTTTACACAGGCACATCAAGCCCTACTCACCCGTTTTTTGGCTGAGCTGATAGAGGAAACACTTGCGCAGATCCGCGTTGTCCCTGAAGGTCAATTGCAAAAGTGACCCTGACTTTTTCAACTTCTGCATGAGCCACAGACCTGGAATGAAAATTAGTGCATATTTTTACCCTTTGTATATCAGCAAGCAGGGGAGTTAAAGACAGATGCCTACAGTAAGGATAGCACTGTAATTCAGTAGAAATCTTGTTTCTTCTTGTACTCCTAATCAACAGGGAGAAAAGTCTAAGGGTCTCATGGGATAGAGGCAACAGTTTTAAACTAAAAGAGGGTAGATTTAGGCTATATATAAAGAAAACATTCTTTACAGTGAGGGTGATGAGACACTGGAAGAGGTTGCCCAGAGAGGTGGCAGATATCTCATCCCTGGAAACATTCAAGGTCAGGTTGGACAAGGCTTGGAGCAAACTGATCTAATTGAAGATGTCCCTGCTTATGGCAGGGGTGGAACTGGATGATCTTTAAGGTCTCTTCCAACCCAAACTATTCTATGATTTTGTGTTTGTCTCGTGGTAGCAGGAAAACACTCAGGAAGACTGAAACGTGGAACATTCCATTTCCATAATAATGTCTCTTTTTCAGCCGTAGAGATTCCTCTTTTTATTTGCAGCAGAGATCCCAGAGAAGTGGGAGACTAAACGAAAACAGGGTCATTCCTCACTGCTGCACACCCCTGGGCTTTCCAGGGAGAACTATGATGGACCTTGTAGATATTGAAACTGCGTTTTTTGCTGTGTGGGTCTGAAGCCTTCAGCAAATATTTTCCACAACTTCCATGTACAAGTCATGCTACAATAAATTCCTACCTCTGCTTGTTGCACTCTCATGCACTCTGCCATGGACCACAGCCAGTGAAATCTTTCCCATCAGCTCTTACCTGTACTAACCAGAGTGCTGTTGTTGTAAAGGGTTCCCAGGTGAGGCCCAGAGAGGGACAGGAACGTGTGTAACTTGCTGAGGTAATAGCGAAACCTGGGGCGAGTTAGTACAGATCGAATTATGACGTTACCAAGGGAATGTCCAATAAAACTGTTGGGAAAGAAAGAATTACATTAACATGAAACCCATCTGTGTTTTCTTTAAATAAACGAGGGTGGCACAAATGTCTCGGGGTGGTGGGGGGACTGACTCTACAAAGGCTTTCGATAAGATCCTTTAGTTATCACTTCATGGTTTTTTCAGTCTACAAGATTCTCTTTCATCTGTTACAATATAAAAATTAGTCTCACTGATTCAATGGCTTTTGACACAGGGCACTTTAGGAAAAGCTAATTTCACTGGATGTTGCTCATGTAACTCAAACAGTTACAGATTATTAGCTATAACAAAGCTTACCTTATTCGGGATATGGAGAGGTTGTACAACTGGATATGCTGAATAATTTCATCTAATAATCGGTCAGTCATTGTATCAAAATCAGCAAAAGTATCAGTCTGGTGAAAAATGACATGAGTTCATGAATTAAAATATATTACACTTATTGCAAACTGATTATTTTCAAAGTCAAATGCAAGCAGTAATGTAAAAACCAGTGTAAAATTTTTTTATACATGCTCAAGGGGGAAGAAGGGAGCTTTTTCTCAGTCTCCAGGTCCTCTTTAAAATTGAAGTTCTCCTTGGAGAGAGGTTTCTGAGTGATTCCAGAATCAAAGCCATGATGCTAAAGCAGCCTGACATGACAGTGGTGAGAACTGCTAATGCTCAGCTGCTCTAGATACCAGGCTCTGCATATGGAAGAAAAGCTTTTGGCATTTAGGATTCAACAGATTACTGCAATAAAATACTTTACAGGATTATACGTTGACATGAAGGTTATGCTGATGCTAAGGATGTCATCACAAAATTATTTGGCCACCCTAATCAAATGCTGTGTGCTTGTTATTCAACAGTCATCAGTAAGAGAATGAGTGCTAGAGACAGACGAATAATTTGTTGCTTTCAACAGTACTGCCAGTTGTGAGACAATAAAACAGGCAATATATTTCCAGTCTATACGATTACAGGCAGATCTTATTTAGAACTTTGTCATTTGGCAATCCAACAGGACTCTAAATCAAACTCGTAACTAATGAGATGCCACAAAATAATCATCAAATGTTGGAACAGCTATTCAGAGCAAACATATGAGTAATTATTGCTTTTGAAACATATCAGTAATTAATGCTTTTGTAACACAACTCATCTTGCTAATTAGAGCTCTTGCAAAGGAAAATATGAGCATATTCACTTAGCAATACAGACTTAAAATAAATGTTCTCATAAACTACAGTCCACTAACCTGCTGCCTGTTTGTTTTGTCTACATTGATAATTAATGATTTCCTCCTAGACTTATTATCCCAAACCTTTCAGGCTGTTTAAAAATGCAAGAATATCAGCCTGAATGTCAATCATAAACAAAACACATCAAGTGTCATATTTCACCTGATTATATCTCCATCCTTTACTATCATTTTTGCCTGACTGAGCTTGTCAAATGCATCACAAATAAATACCTAAAAAAGTGATTTGAATTTTCCTCTATAAGGCAAACCAGATAAATGACTGATTTCTTGGGTCATTTTAAGTGTGGTTCTCAGAGAAGAGAAAAGGAGTGACAAGATGAGGTACAACATTAAAATAGTCATCAAGCCACCCAGGTTCCACTTCTAGTGCTGTGAGAACTTCCTCACCTTCCCAGACAATAAGACCTCTAAATAGTTTCCCTTATGGGCTCTGGATAATGTTAAATACAGATGTTGTATGTTTCATTCTCTGAAAACATTCTCTTCTCTTGGAAGAGGCCTTGATGGAAGTATGAAGTGGTCTCCAGACTATTTTCACCTTGCTTATGATCACTGTGCAGGTCTGCTGCTGACAGAGCCATGCACTGGAAGGTGACAAGTTCACAGACTTACACCAACCAGCCGCTTCAAAATATAAAAGCTGTTGAACAAAGAAGGTTAGAAAGTTTTAACTCAGGTTTCTCAGGTACTCATAAATCAGAATAATGTTTCTTACTGCACAATGGAAATCCTTATCTTGTGTATAAAATTAGGCCTTTGGTCAAAATATGGCTCCACTGCCAAGAAAAGTACAGGATTCATTTCTGTTTCTCTGCCTAGACCAGCAATGAATTTTTCTGGAAGACATTTCTTTATCATTCAAGGACATAAATCCTACAAATGCTGCAACAAGAGAAACAATGGTTGATGTAGCAAAGGGAGCTGACAACACCTGCTGGATATTTCACATCCTCCAGAGAATTTAAAATCATTAAACTTGCTGCTTTCTTTTGGTGCTGTGTTGCGGAGGCACCAGGCTGCCAAGTTTGCAAACTGGTAGGATAAATCCATTTTCTTCCTCTAAGGTCTAGTCCTATTACTGCTAATGTCATTGCCTTTGACTTTAATGTCAGGAATATTTTCCAATAAGTTTGAACGCCCTATCAAACTAGACAGGAATAGAACCAGACCTGTGCACTAAATACTACATAAAACTCCCTGAATTCCCCAGTGCTTTTTTTTCACTTGGCTGGTGAAAAGGCTTTTGCTGAAGGCGCTATTTCAGCAATCTAAAGACAGAAATTAGCTCTGTACTACCTGATTTCTTTCAGACATTAGGAAGTCCAGTTTTCCGCCAGGAAGTCCCAGTTCTATAAAAGTCTTTACCAGACGCAGATCTGCACTGTTACCTAGGAAGAAATGGTACTTTATGAGAGGCAATTCAACAGAAGAATAACCAATATAGAGTCAATTTAATGCAACAACCTTGACACCACGGACCTCTTCCTAAGTGCTGCTAAGAAGGTTATCACGCTTCAGGATCGTGCATTGAAACAGCAAGAGAACAGGAATTCCCACAGCCTGCCCCAGGTGGGCCGGACCTCACCTGCTGCTGTGAGGGATGGCATAAATATTGGGGAAGGAAGGGCAAAGACCACGTCCAGAATAAATCTGCCCTCAATTTTCAGAACAGCAGAGGTAAGACAAAATGACAACAAGATGAGGTGAGGCCCCAGGGACACCTCAAAACCTGTGCTGGGCACCAAGGCTGTACCTTCAGATGCACATTGGCCCAGCTCATGTATTCAGCGTTAGAGGAGGTGCTGAAATACAGTCAGACTCCTAATATTTTGAGAGATGCCTCATTCTGTACTAGGAAATTCCAAAGTCTTCTGAAATATTTTGCTGCTGAAGAAGATACCACTGCCTCACGAGAAGGGCATTCCTGCTACTGAGATGCTCAATGCCAAACAGTGCTGGCTCAAGCTAGTGGTTTTTGGTTTTGGTTTTTTTTGGTTGTTGTTTTTCGTTGTTTGTTTTTTGGGTTTTTTTTTTTTTTTGAGATAACAGAGCCTCTACCACTTCTTCTTCATAGTTTCAGTGTTAACAGCTACACCCTTCTACTTGATATCAGTAAGTTGTCAAGAGAAATTTTACATTTAACATAACTTCTTCCTGCTTAGAAATCATTTACATTAAAAAATTGCACAATCTGCTTCCTCAGCAGTGAAGAATGATTTCTATTCTCTAACTTCCTAAAGTCAGCAACTATCTACTCTATTACAGTGTTTTGGGGGGTTAAATAAAATAACATTTTCCTCCTGGGGACATACTGCAAAACAACAAAGCATCTGTGGAAATGCAAGAGGAGTTACCGTAATGCACTTTTCCTGTACATGAGAGGACTGATGTACTTTGGTGTAGATTTCCGTTTTAAAACAACAACAACAACCAACAAACAAACAAAATCCAAAACAAAAACAAACAAAAACACCCATCAACCAACCAAGCAACAATCCACTAAAAACAGGTAGCAGGACCCCATTTATTAGCAAAAATATTTAATATTCCACTAGACTCTTTATTACAATGGATTGGATAGCATAATAAGGAATAAATACTTAGCTAAAACAAATACATAGACTCTCCATTCTTTCATACTTGCTGAACATCTGTCCTCTTTTTGGATTTACACCAGAATGACTTACAAACAGCAATTTTTCCTGGCCTTACCATCCAATCCATGGACACAGACAACAAGGTGAATTCCGTCTTCCAAATTTTCTTCCTCTTCCTCTGGTGGAAAATATGGGATATCAGAAGCTAGTACAGGTAAGTCACTGTACAGAAATCCTTCAATCTTCATTTCTTTTTTAAATTTTTCTTTGGCCTGATAAAAACTGGAGAATACATTAATTAATCAAAATAGAACTGGGTGTTCAGCAACAAACCTTCAAACTAGAAATGAGGAGGCTTGCCTTTGCAAGAAATTATGTTTTCAACTTTCAAGTAGAGATCTGGATGTCATTCCTTATCTATTAGAACTGAGAGAAGTCAGAATGAAGGGAAGAAACTCTGAGTAATTTGGCTACATATAGGGGAGAACTAAAGTGCATTAGCAACTCATGCTTGCCAGAGGAATGAAAGAGTAGCAAAAAGCAATTTTCTGGTAGCTCATAAAATGAGACTGAGGTACAGAATTAGCAATTTTGCCTCTTAACAATGTCATTGGCCTTATAGGTACTAAAATGCAAAATGTGTAATTTTGCTACCATCAAATGCACTGACAGCCAGGTAGAAGGTGTTTTGCCCTTCTCAGGCTAGAGCTAAATGATGTACCTTATGTGGTAGATATTTTTGGTTTTGTTTGATTTTGGATTCTTTTGAAAACATTTCACAGCATTTTGAAGAAGGGCATCTCAATGCTGATAGAATTAAGACAACATGTTTCCTTCTAAAGGTATAAAATTTGACACCTGTATTCACCCTGAAGCATTCTCTAGCTGAAGATGCCAAACTCTTCAGTGGCTTTTTGACTCAGTAAAACTTATCCAGATAATTTAGGAACTAATAATCACAATGTAAGTGTAGAACTAATTAGAAAACTGGGACAGACCAGTTTAGGAGATATAACCTTTAAAGCTTGAGGATCTTTTAAGGCAACTTGATATAATCATAGGTTGGAAGAGACCTCTGAGATACTCATGTCCAATGGTGAGCAATTACTTACATCAGCCCAACCAATTTTAAGGGACATGAGAATGAGAAAAATAACTTTTGGGCCATGAATCTAGAAGCCTTGGATTTATGTGCATGAATACATGTTCCAATATTCTGTTTCACAAAGAAACAAATTCTGTGCTTAGACTTGCCAGGAATTAAGCATGGTGTATAAAACAAATTTCTGGCTTTCAAGAACAAAAAGTCTTGGGTTGAAAACAAATGTACAGGCAGACAACCAACATTTTGGGCAGCTGAATGGGTTGAGAAATTTCAGTGCTACTGTTTTTCATCTGCACAGCAGAGGCAGTAAACTATATTGGAAAATATAAGTGCTAGTGTGCCAATCTGAAATGGACCCCTGTGACATCAAGGTCACGCTGTGGCACTTTTGCCTTGGGCAATGAAGCAAGAAACAAAAATAATGCCTCTTTTCCAGCTATCCATGGTTCCAATTCTCCCATTTTTCCAGTTGAGAAGGTGAAGCTGAGACATACCAGCCAATCTGAACTCCCCATTTCATAGTTTAGCTAATGACTGCAAGCATTAGTGAAGCAGAAGAGTAAAACAGTCTGTGGCACTGCCACAGTGACCTGACCATCTGGTTTAATACTCTGGTATGGGTAGCCTTGATTTTAGGAAGGAGGGTCAGATCTCAAAGATTCTTTAGACACCTAAGTCCCACTGCTTGTCATGAGAATTAAGGACTTGATGTCTTTGGCAATCTTGGTCTCTCTGTGTTTTCATCCTTCCTGTCTATTTAGATTATTCATTCTATATGAACCATTTGTCTGTTTGGATTTTTTATACTGAAATTCCTCAGGCAACGGTCTCAAATGAAATCTTCCTGTATGCCTAGTGCATTAGGGTCCTGAACTGTGTCAGGGTCTCTTGGCATTACAGTTATATTAATGAAACAATTAGTCATTCTTACTTCAGCATCCTTTCGTTGGTCTCTTCATCCATCTCATCTGCATTGGAGCAGACCGCTCCGAAGGAGCCCAGCGGCTGGCGCGTGATGGGGAACGCAGCCTGCTTTGCTGAGGAGCCCGCCATGGCAGGGGTCTCTTTGAGCACAGAAGAAAAGGGAAGACAGGTGGCTGTGCAAGAGATGGACAGGTTAACCACATCAGCAGCCTTTCTGCTTTCCAGGGCTACTCCCTCTGTCGTGGCCAAAGGGAACCCGGTGCCGTTCGCTACAAGTTTATCCTCTTGGCTGTTGAGCTCCTGAGGACGTTCAGCCTGGTGGGATCCTGCCGCAGGGTCTGCTGAGGCAGGTGAGTCATTGAGCTCAATTTCTTGCAACCCCTGCACTTCTGCACACTCTGCTGGCCGCTCATCAGCGAGAGAGATGCCACATTCTCCTCGCAGTGAGCCAAATTCAGTGGAGGTTTCTGAAGGAGCTGTAACAGGATAGCAAAAATCTGGTACCACATTTATGCTTTGTGAAAAACTCTCCTCTCCTGAAATTCTACTATTGGAGGAGCCCTGTGGTATTTTTAAACTGTCCGGCTTAAGTTTATCCTTTGCATCCTCAGTGCATGTATCAACCTTATCTATATTTTTGTCCAAGTAATTACAAGCCCTTGGTGTTTTTAAGCTGCACTCACCATTGCTTTCCAGTGACAGGCACTCAGAGACATTATCTTGGAGCTGCTTCGGGCAAATGGGTGGTCTTGTATTTTCCAAACTACAGCAAGTCTCTGGAAAACCTTTCTCCTCCTCCCCTTGTAACTCATTGTTACTGCTACTGTGTTTGAGGAGGGGTTTGGGAGGTCTTCTTGGTACTATTTGTCCACTTTCAGTAGCGATTTGACACTCACAAAAATCCATGATTATTTTTCCATCTTTATCCTCTGTTTCCATGCAGCTTCTTAAGTTTTGATCTGAGTCTCCTGAGGTGGCTTCGCTGTGTTTTGATATATCCATCTCCTCCATGGGCTCTTCTGGACTACTGATCTGAGGAGCAGAGACAGATTTTGTCAGTTTGGTGAGCTCCACTTCCCTCTCCTCTTCCTCAAAGGGCAAAGAGCTGATGGATGTGAGCGATGCTTGGATACCGCTGGGCAGGCTGGTGTTGCTTTCCGTGTGGCCACCCTCCAGGGAGTTCCTGTGGATGGCGTGCCTCCGGACCAAGGGGTGCAGGATCTCTCTGTCACTGGGCAGCTCCAGGGCCCGGCTGCGAGCATCAGACCATGCCACTGAGCTTGGTTCACTTTCAATGCCTGAATCAGATATTATGGAGGAAGATCTTTTTATGGCCCCCGACATCAGGGTAAATTCTTCACTCTCCTCACCTCGTTGCTCCTTTGTGACTGATTTCACTTCACAGCTGTGTGAAGGCAAAGCTTTCAAAACAGGGAGATGAGACTCGGTGTCTGTGTCCTCTGGTTTTCCAAGACTGGCCAATTCATTCAGTCCAAGCTCAGATGAAGGGAAGTTAGTTTCAGGATGACCAAATTCATCTAGTTCATGTATTTCAGTCCTGTCTTCCAAGCCATCAGTTCCACGTGCTCCACACTCATACTGAGCACTGACAATTAACACCGGCTCGCTTTTGTGAGAGTCCTTATTGCTGGGTTCCATGTCTCCACAGGTGACATCTGCTCCAAGTCTATTATCTTTTAATAAGACTTCCTCGGATGTTTTAAAGTCTTCTGACATGTGTTCTGTATTGCCTGGCTCTGAGTCAGAAACAGTTTCCTCTCTTGAAACAAAAATATTTTCAGGTTTCCTTTGGCCTTCTTTGTTTGCTGTAAATACCTGAGATGTGGAGTGCTGGTTTAAACCTTTAGCAGCAGCTTCAGTACTGCTGTGTAGGAATGAGGGGTTCCTGTTTATCCTGTCTGTGTGTATTAATGGAGTATCTTTCCCAAAGTCTTCTTTCATTACTGCAGTGGCATCATCTGATGCACAGTCTTCATTTTCCTGTCTTACAGTATTTGCAGGAACCTCAAAATCTGGGAAAACTTCCAAATTCTGATCTGAAAGGAAGAAAGAAAGAGGAAGGAAGGAAGGAAGGAAGGAAGGAAGGAAGGAAGGAAGGAAGGAAGGAAGGAAGGAAGGAAGGAAGGAAGGAAGGAAGGAAGGAAGGAAGGAAGGAAGAAAGAAAGAAAGAAAGAAAGGAGTATTACCTGTAAGAATACAACAAATCACCCCAAAGAATTGGGAGGCTTTGAAAGGAGTTTTTAAAGACTAAAATATTATTCTATTCATTTATATTATAAAAATTATACATCCATTAAAGGCATATTATAAATGCATCTGCCAGAGTGCATTTAACTAGAATGACGCTCACTGAACAGTTATATTTAGGCCAAAGAAGACAATATGAATAAAATACACTTTCCTCAGTATAACTGTACCTATACTGCTAGTTTTTAGACCATAGGTAAGCAAAACAAAATGTATACTTCCTTGTATTCCTGGTGTCATTCAATATTGTTCATATTAGCTCTGTTATAGCTCTTACTTTGAATCAGTTTAATACTCAGTTTAATAATTTAAATATCTTTAATGAACACTGTCAAAATTTAAGCAGTAGAATAATAGTGGAAGAGTGAAGATTTTGTATCACAGGCTATATTCACTAGACTATGGACACTTATAATATTAATACATATTTCTTCCTTGATAATCTTAATGGTTGAGTGAAATTAAAAAAGGTAATAAGGGCAATGAGGTTTTAATAAATAACTCTGGAACTAAATAATTTCTTAATTAAAATTTGATTTGCGTACTCAAAGAGCAAAATATTTTTTGGAAGGCAATGTGACCTTTCAGGGGAGTGTGCGGCTTTACCCTGAAATTGTTTCGTTCTGAGAATTCTTACCACTAGATGTCATAGTGGGGATATCAGTCTAGTGTTTTTTCTTTATATTAGTATTGTAGCAAAAATCCAAAAGATCTGATTTTCTTTCTAGACTTTCCCTCCAGATCTTTAACAAAACAGCTTAATTTAATGATGAAAAATGTGAAGGAAATACTCTGCTGTTATGGAAAATGCTAAAGTTCGGCTGTATTACTTAGGGGGGTCACATTCTCTGCTGAGCTCATAAGCCCAAGGGATGTGAGATCACTTATCCTGAGCAGGGAAAGGACCTCTCTCAGCCCACGCTGTGTCATAAAGCTGTGCCCTGTGGTATTTCACTCACCTTTGCAAGGCATGTCTGTGTACCTATCTTCAAAGATAACTGGGAGCGTGTTCCAGTCCCCATCGATGTCCAGGCACTCCGCAGGCAGCGGGGGCATGCTGGTGAAATAATCCGAATTACGAATCTCTGTAGAAATCTGTGCGTGGCTCTGGATCCTGGCAGCAAAATACAAAACAAATGGAGTGCTTGAGTAGCTACTGTGTTGTTTGTCCATTACTCCTGAAAGCCCAGGCATGCAGGCAGAGGACAGAATCAATGTGTTTGAAAGGAGAGAGAAGCAGTATTGCATGATGGGGGGTACCCAGCACTCTTAGTAGGTTTCCATGTCTCAGTTAGTTGCACAATCCCTTCCTGAAGAACCTCAGTGTTTTTGAAATGATTGCAGATCCCACTGCCACAGGCTCCTGGTAGCTGCCATAACCCATTGCTGTCCTCCCAAGGGTCTTGGCTGCTGGCCGGGACTGGATCCCTCAGCTGGTTTCTGGTCAGGAAATGAGGTCTGTCTCTCTGGCTGTTGTCAGGGTTTCAAAACCCAGATACAGGAAGCAATAATCAAAAATTTGGTTGAGCAGTACAGGGGGGAACACAGCCAAGAAGGATGTATGGTAAGTCCTCTGTCTCACTTAGACCTCAGAGCACTCACAGAGAGGTGTCTCACACATGTACGAATCTGGAAGAGTTAAGGCACATTAATTCAGCCACTGTCTCTTGGCAGAGTCACAGAATCATAGAATGGTTTGGGGTTGAAAGGGCCTTCAAGATCATTTACTTCTAACTCCCTTGATGTGGGTAGGGCCACCTTCCACCAGACCAGGTTGCTCAACCTGGCCTCAAACACTTCCAGGGTTGGGGCAGCCACAACATTTCTGAACGACCCATTCCAGTGCCCCAACACCTTCACAGTAAAGAATTTCTTTCTAATATCTTATCTACTCTCCTTCAGTTAGAAGCCATTCCCCCTTGTCCTGCTGCTACATGTCCTTGTAAAAAGTCCCTCTCCAGCTTTTTTGTATCCTCCCATCTCTTTCTATCATTTAGGCCACATATGATGCTACCTGGCTCTCCTCAGTGAATGTGATATTAAACTGGAAGATGACTATATGCTTGGCTATAATAAATACAATAATTTTTATTTCTGATGAGCTTTCCTATTTAAACATCTCTCTCAAAAAATGGGGAAAACATGAAATACAGAGAGTAAGGCAATAAGATTTTCATAGATGTTCAGCCGAAAGGAAATCTGTTCTTCATCTTAAAGCCATTACCCCTTGTCTGATTACTGCTTACCCTTATGAAAAAGATGAATAATTGCTATTAAAATGAGTGAGGAGAAATATTTTTGTCTGTAAAATCTGGGGAGGGTATGTCACCTACGAGAGGCCTCCACCCTGTGCCATACCCATACTAGAAATGGTGTGTTCTCTTCTGCCTAAGCAGTCAAATGCTGCCAGGTACATACGTGCACAGCCTCACACAAACACACAGCAGCATGGGAGGCAAAAACCAGCTCCTGTCTGGTAAGAAGGAAAAAAAAATGGAGGGAAAAAACTTACTGCTAGAGGTGGTTGTACAGCTCCTGACACACTGAGCACTGATCTCAGCTGGAGACTGTGCGAACCCAATTAATAATCCCTACTACCACTCCCAATATTAATAATACTCCGAGAGCCAAGATTCTGTTTTTCCAAATACACCTTCTAGCAAATTCAGGAAGAAAACCTGACTCTGCCACGAGGCCTGTATATATCAGATTTCCTACACAGACCAATTAATAATTTTTTAAACTATTTTGTTGGGGTTTTTTATTTTGTGTTGCTTATGGGGTTTTTTTTTGGGGGGGTGAGGGGTTTGGTTTTTTGGTTTTGTTTGGATTTGTTTGGTTTTCTTTTTTGCTTTTTGTTTTTTTCTTTTTTTTTTCTTTTGTTTATGGTTTTGGTTTTTTTTTAACTTTCCCTTCTTGGTAATCACTGAGAAAAACATTATGTTTATCTGCAGAAAATGGACTACTTCTGTGACTGCTTGAAGAAATAGAAGCACTTCATGCAATTAGGCTTTCCCAGGTGCAGGGCTATGTTTGTTTGAACAGGGCTATGAGTGTCTGTGTCCTCACATGGGGTTCTTCCTTGTACACAGCTCACTAAAATCCTGACATGGGAGAACCAAGTAAACACAGCTGGGACCCTGCAGCCATGGTGTTGCTCTAATTTGGCAGAACAAGGCAGTCTTGTACAACCTATCCACTAATAAAATCATGTCCCTTTCCATCAACACTGAATCAGCCTTAATGTCCCCAGTGACAGCTCTGAGAAAAGCAATTTTCTCCTTTGCACTAGGTCAGAAACAAATGTCTCGCTTAAAAATGATCATTGTGGCAGGACCTGAGGTCATGGCCTTTCAGCCCCTTCTGAAAGATGGGTTTCACAGTGGCAACGTTGTGGTCTGCCCATGGTGACAAACAGTCTGGATAACCTTCATTACTCAGAAATTCAAATGTGAGCACTTTCCTTTGAACTCTGCCTTCAGGGTTCATGTCCTCAGTATCATCCAAGTGCTCCACTTGGGTTCATGGGCTAAAACCAAAGGCAGGATTTGCCCTGGCATATCCTGCTTTAAGAGTGGCTCCTCACACATCACAGTTTGGTTACAAGCAGGAATTGTCCTGCCAAAAGAAATACTTTGGAATGGTTTAAATCATATTTTTATGAATGCAACCCAGTGCAATATTTGTTTTCCTGGTCTGTTTTGCATGTTTGGTTCTTGGTCAATTAATTATGAGCCCTGAGCTCACATCACACCCATGTTTTCTCCAGCTAACATGGTGCTATTCCCCATTCCTGCCCTTCACTGCTGCATCTAGTCAACATCCACATCTTTGCATTGCCTGTTTAATGCTCCTGTCTACTTTTAAATATCACTTCTGCTAGAGAGGGTAGGGCTGGGCTAAACAATAAAAAAATCCATGACTGCCCACCCCAAAATTAATATTAGGGATGTTAAAAAGGGAAATTTGTAAATGTAAAGATTTGTTGCTTATCAACAGTTATTTCCCACTAAAAGTACCAGTGCTGGATCTGGTGCATTTGGTTTAGGAAGTTAATTGAAGCATAGTAAATATATCTATAGATATAGATATAGATATAGATGATATAGATATAGATAGATATAGATATAGATATAGATATATATCTTGACATTAATTATTTCTGGGGCCTGCCTGATCAGTCACTTACTTTTGAAGTTCATTCAAATAGGTTTATAATATGGAGCTAAAACAGAGCCAATGACCTCTCTCAAACCAAATTCCTTCATACCCTGCAGAAAAAGATCTCATTCTTGATTGTAAGGTATTTTAAAGTAAATTTTTATGCATTCTAGAGACAGGAGAGTGTTAATGGGTTACTTACAGGCCTTCCTGGAACATGAGCACAGCAGGTTTCTGGTGCTCAGTATAGAAGAAGGCTTCTGAGAATCTCCTCACCTGAGAGAGAGACACATAAATTAAACCTAAGATCTGCTGAAAGGTGACAAGTGCCATCAGTCAAAGAACACAGGAGTGACTATCAGGACCAGATTCCTTAGTGTTGACATTAAAATAGAGTTCAATTCTACCTCATTTTCAAAGTCCAGCACAAAGCAGCTGGTGTTGTTGCATATTTTGCTGCGAGGTAAGAAGAGTTCCTTGACAATAAATCAAAGTTTGGTTATCTGCATCTTCTGGTACTTTTCTAAAAGCTGTCAAATATACCGTTTTCCCCCTTATTGTTAAAGTTGGGAAGATTTATTCCTTTCCCACTGTGCAAAAAGCAGTAGTGGCGTGACTTACTAAATTAGAACAATTCATAATTGATTGTCTCTTCTATGGGAACATCCACAGTGACTCTCAAACTACCACAACAGCAAAGGAATTCTTACAGATAAATCCAGAGGAGAATAAACTCCATCACAGCGGAAGCACACCTGCCTATATCATGATACTCACAAACTGAGAGCTCTTCAATTCCTTCATGGACATTAGATCTGTTCAGTGTTGGATAATCAATTACAAAAGAGCCATGGATCTGAAGTGGCTGGCAGAGCACAGAGTGTGAAATAACCTATAAAAAATTCAGTGCTGTCATCTGCCCTGGAATAAGCTTTGAGTTTAAATGAATCAAGCATAATATGCAATCAAATGTACTGAGCTGTTAAACTGCAGCCCATACATTCCTAATAATAATTGTAAAAGTGACCTCTGTGACAGGGACAGAAAATGGCAGCAAAAAGCATATGTCAGAGCATCTCAGCATCTCCCTAAATCCCAGCTGTGCTTTAGCAAATGGTCTTTCTGAACAAAGGATGAGCATCCCTTCAAAAAGACTGTATCTTAACAGTAGGACTCACCATTTAGGTCTCTCAAACCATTTTCCAGAGGTGAAAAAGTATAATTACACACAGTTTATGTGGGGAGGAACTGGAGCATACAAAGTTATGTAATTTGACAAAGGTCAAAATGACAGTTGGCATCAGTTGAGGCTGGAACAAAGCACAGGCTGAGATTCACCTTGCTGGAGCTGGGAGCATAAAAAATTGGGTCCTCTGGCTGAAAGGTCCCAGGTCACCTCAGAGTCAGTGGAGACCTCATCAGACTAACCAGGGGAGTTTCAGCATCAGTCACTCAGCCACCTCTTCCTGAATTTTATGCCCCTTTTTTGCAGGTTCCAGGGGAGACTTGTTCTGGTCACTCTGACCTCCACTGAATTTGACAGGAGCAAAACATAAACTGAGGTGTCAATACCTACACTGCACACTCCTAATGCATGCAAGGTGAATCCTGCCCTTTTCTCTACTGTCCCTACTCTAATGATTAGATCAGACTGAGTTCAGCTCAGGTGATGTGCTCGACTGCTGTCTGGTCAATAGCCAAGAACGTCCTGATGGAAGACAGAGCACTAGCTGAACTAATCAGATAAGCAGATCTGACAACGTTTGCTCAAATGACAAGTGGTTTTGTGCCTTCTTTATTACCAAGTACAAGAAGCAATTTCAACATCAACAATATTAATATTTTGTTGTGTGTGCTTCACTGTAAGAAAGGCAAATAGCTGTATATATGACACTGAAGAAAACAAATCCATATTCCTTATGGTGGTTTTGTGAAACTAGCTGAGATTAAATCATATTTTTTATTTGTCACTGGGATGTTTGGGTTTTTTAAAACAAGTGTTTGTGATTTACAGATATCTTTCAAGTATAGATGACATATATCCCTTCCCATCCACCTCCTGTTCTATGTCTGATCCTGGTGTTCAAAGTTACTCATTTTACATAGGATCCTGGGTCACACAAACTCAGCAGTCTTCGTTCCAGAAATTGAAATCTGTAATTTCAAATCCTGGGCTTTACCTCTTCTTCCTGTCCTCTTCAACTCTTGTTGTGCTCACCCCATTTCATGTAAATAGTCATAGCAGCAGAATTGGACTGGAAATATACATCCAAACAAATCTCTAATGTTTGTCAGGAGGTGACCATTACTGAACTTCCTATTAACTTCTTAAAATTACCCTTAGCATGTGATGTTCCTGAGTCAGATAAGCTGTGACTTCCGGATGGAGCATTGCCACCTCTAGGAACTGGGTCCACAGGGCCAGGAGGTGAGAGCAAAGCCAGGCAAGGTCCTTGCTTATCTGTTCTGCTATCTTCTCTGGATTGCTCAGCAGCTGGAGGATGGAAAGGAAAGTATGAGATCAAGAAAGTGCTATGGAAAAGAATCAGTTTGTACATCACATTAAGTCCTTTTAGGAACAACAGAACAGGAAATAATTCTCTTGATTTACGAATATTATTACTAAAGCTATCATTCTCAGTTATTTCACCCCAAATAAAGCTGATGGGATGTTTTCTTTTTCTCTTTAAAATCACATATTTTAATGCAAAGGCTCTCAACTATGCAATTAGAGAGCAAAAAGTGATAACAGATAATTTTTTACAGACACTTTACTGGAGGTGTAATAACTGGGTGGGGGGAGCGGGGGTGGAAATCGAAGCATGTGGGTTCCGAATTATCCACCAGATGGTGCTGGATGCTCTGAAATAATAAGCCATGGCCGGGCTCTGTTTGCAAAAGGAGCCCTCTCAGCCATGTCACATTAGAATACAAATGGGTGAATAAGGGGGAACCAAACAAGAAACCTTAAACCAAAATGCTGTGTCCTCAGCACACTATGAAAACAGATATTCCAGAGTGTGCTGTTGCCCATGTCCCACACTAGAACATGCTGGGTCTCGGTGTGCCTTCCAGCTCTGTGCTAAAGCTCTGCAACAAAGTCTCTGCACACCAAACTTCCTGGTTTCATATTTTCATGGAATCATAAAATCATAGAATGTGTTGTGTTAAAGATCTCCTTCCAACTCCCTGCTGTGTGCAGGGACCTTCCACTAGACCAGGTTGCTCAGAGCCCCATCCAACCCGGCCTTGAACACTTCCCGGGATGGGGCAGCCACAGCTTCTGTGGGCAACCTGTGCCTGTGTCTGAGCACTCTCACAATAAAGGATTTCTACCTAATATCTAACCTAAACCTGCCCTCTGTCAGTTGATTACCATGTGCACTTGTCCTAGCACTACATACCCTTGTAAAACACACCTCTACAGCTTATTGGAAGGTGTTAAATGTTCTCCCTGGAGTCTTCTCCAGGCTGAACAAACTCAGCTGTCTTTACTTGTCAACTTGTTAATTTCTTTATTGAGAGACAGACATTTCATTTTACCCCCATGTTATTATGTTATTCACCAGGTCTATTTTTTTTTTTTTTTTTTTTTTTTTTGTTGCTCTCTCTCTTACACCTTTTTTTTTTTTTTTGGACTGCACTCTAGCTGAAAGCCTGTTTGTTTTTCACATTTTATTATGCAGGTAGTTTCCAGGTTGGTGACACTGCAAACTAAGCCATGATTAAAAACAAATTGTCTGTGTGTGAGAGAAGCAGAGGAAATGTGTGTGTGGATAAAACAGATATTGTCACTGTGGTTACATTGTTTGGATGCTATTCTGTTTCAATGACTTGTCCAAAATGGCACAAGCTCCAGCACCCATTCTGGTATGGGAAAAATCAGGGAGAAACAAAAGATCCTGCTCAAACATTTCCCTTTGCAGAGTGAGAGCACTACTTTATTTATGGCATCCAATTTTATGTGCTGTATGTCAGTGTTAATTTTTTATTTGTTAAGTCAGTAAGCTGTTTCTTACATCATAAACTGAGAGCTCAGTCTTCAAGCAAGACGCATTATTAATGCATGCCATCTTAGGAATAGGTGTGTGATGGCTATTTGTCTCGTTTATTGGTTGTCAAATGTTTGAGTTTGTCAGGGAGGGAGGGAAAGAGGGAGGGAAGGAAGTAGGGAAGGAAGGAGGCAGGGAAGGAAGGAAGGAGGGAAGGAAGGAAAGAAGGAAGGAACTATTTCTAATTGTGAAAGCCTAACTGCACTGAAAATTAATCCAAAGGAGACTCTAGACTGTGTTGTCTGTCCAATACCCTTACAACTTCTAAATCTAGTAGACATGAGCCCAATAAGTTATGCTTCTCTAAATCAACTTTATGTAAAATCAGATTTCCTGCAAAGTATCCAAGTCAGGACCTAAAACTAATAAATTTGTCATTTCAAACAGTTTTTAAGCTATGGCTGACAAACATTAGCTCACAATTTGTAACAGGAGTGTAAATTGACTTCTCATTTGGTTTGGACTCTTCTTCCCTTCATTAATAGTTACTAAATTCACTTCCCCAGGGAATTGCTGGAATCACCAACTCTGCAATTGTCAAAAAAATGATTAGGTGGCACTTTATTTTTATGGTTTACTGGGCATGGTGATAATTGGTCAAAGGATGCACTTGATGATCACGGAGGTCTTTTCCAAACTTAATGATTCTATGACCCTATGATAAATAAAATATATGAAAACTGATTCTAAAACAGTTTTTCCAGTGATCAGCTGGTGCTTGCATTTCTTCCTGGTACTCTTGATGACTTGTCTTTGTCTCATTTGAAATAAACTTGGCAGAAGCATGTTCAAGAGAGTAAAGTCATTTCTGTGCCAAAATGACTTTTATGTTCCCATGAGCCTCCAAATACATTAAGGTAATTTTATTTGAAAATATATGGTTGTACAACCTGCCAAAGTATCTTTTCTCCTGTCAGCAGAAAAGCTAAAATTGCAACTTACCCCAAATAATGTTTTTGTCATATTGATACTCAGGGCTAGGCTCACTGAAGGATGTTAGAGCAATCCAGCTGGTGACTTGTTAAAAGTGACAGGAACATATTATATGCAACTAATCAAAGTTATGTGAAAAAGTTGGTGGAAGACAAATGATAAACAAACTTTCTGATGGCACCAAATTCTCTTTTTCCCTGCTCTGATACACGACTCGGCTGTCACAGCACTTGAAAAATGGACTTGGAAACATATGGGCAGGTTCTGATGAAGGAAATACCTGCAGCTCCATACAAAGCTGGGATAATGTCTCTTCCACAGATAGCTCCTCTGGGGAAAAAAACAGATAGAAAGACATCAGGTTTGAGAACAGTGAAATATTAATTCTCTGCTGTTTATTCATGAGAAAAATTGGCCATTTGGTATTCTTCCTGACAGACAAGTTTCTGTTTGGGTGTGAGCACTCCACAACCACTTTGTACTGGTGCAGGTGCAACTTCTGCTTATGCAATCTGAACCACTACACCAGTAAAAAATGTTGGGGTTTTGGTGACAAAGACAACAGAATTTGGCTTTTGGTTGACTCTCTTTCACTAGAAGTTTGATTTTTAGCCTTTGGTATTTATGGCCAACTGTAGAACTGAATTACAGAGTCTGAGCAAATGATGTGCAAGGAATGGTTGTCCCTGGTGTGCTACCTAGGACTGTGTAGCAACATCAAATTCCTGAATAGTAGAATATTGGGCATCTGTGTACTGCCTTGTGAAGTTGGAATTACCTCACTACTGCAAGCAGCAGTGTTTTGATGTATTCCTGAGAGAATCCAGCACAGGGACACTGCTTTAAATGCACTACAAACTATCAGGAAAAGGAGGACATCAATCAACTCTCTAACTTTGGCAGCTTGATTTTGCAATGCGGAACTTTCCAATGGTGTCCGTAAAGAAATAAAGCAGGAACAAAGCAGAACACCTAACAGACCAATCCCTTCTTCAATCCCCAAATGTCTCTTCTCAGATAGCACTAGTAAATGGGAAAGGACAGACCATGATGGTTGTGCCTTAAAAAGACAGCCTTAGCTGGTGAAGCTTGGGAAATAACCATTCCAACTTTTAATGTCTAAAGTAAGCTACTTTCTTTTAAATATACTACTCAGGGAGCTAGGAAAAAAAAAAAGGGAATTAAGGAAGTGTGCAGAGATTTATATTCTTGGATTTATCTTAACCTTCTGTAAAAACCTATGAGATTAATGTGACCAATACAGATGTTACAACTGAATGAGACATTTACATTTTCCCCCCAGCCAGTGGAGAAATATAGCAAGTACAAGGTGCAGTTTATGCCATCCCAAATTGAAAAGCACTCCCTGTATCAGATAACATATTTTTAATTGGGCATGTTTCACCCCAATGAATGTAAGAAGACAGATATAAAAATTTGATTTATATTCATCTTACTGCAGGAATCTTACACCCCATAATTTTACTGACTTTTGCAACACGTTTCAGAAGATCAGCCTTAAAACCAAATCTTTAGTAGATTTTCAGACTGAATAAAATGATGCAAATAACACTCTACTCAAGAGGCTAGGAAGAGTATTTGCATTTCACAAATTTTCATGTGTTACAAGAAGTACATTTGCAAATGAAGTGCCTGCTTCAGTACCAGTATTCATTTCAAAACCAGGCAAATGGTATTTAGAACATCAGGATGTGCTCTGGGGTGGTCCTGGAGTTGTGGGCACTCATCCATGCATAACTCTGCAATCTCACAACCTATAACCCTGTCTGGGCGAGCCACAAATCCTCTATTATCTTTACCTGAAAACCAAGATCCATGAAGCAGTTTTGTTGCATGTTCTATTCTGTCTGAGAGCTCATAAACTGCAAAGTAAAATGCTGTTTTGTTGTTTTTTGTTTGTTGCTCTTCTGTTGTTGTTGTTTTCCTCTTGTAGTTGGATTGAATAACACACTATGTTACTTAGCTATGACTTTTAGACTGTCTTGAAGGGAAATATATGTTGGGGAACAAGAGGTGAAGTAGAAAATAGGATCTATCAAGCCCATGAATATGTGAAGCATAATATATTGTGTTTGATAGTTCTTATATAAAAGGAGTGTACTGGAAAATTTTTCTCCCTTTTAAAACCTGCTGGCCAATGCAATCAACCCTCCTAAAGTAATTATCTCTGCCACATTACAAAACTGATAACTTAAAACCTGCACACCACAGAAATACAAAGACACAAAAACACAGATGTGAAGTTATGAGCCATATTCGTTGAATTCAAAGAGGTGAGACAGGAGGATTTGGTCAAGAATGAGTCTCATTTTCATAGGACCTCATGCTGTCATATCAAAGATGACTAAACACAAATTACAGAATTCCGTCCTGCAAATCCAGCCAGTCAACACTTGGCATTAGACCTAACAGGCCTGACCAGCCAAAAAAACCTTCTGCCAAAAAAACCAGAAAATCTATTAAACAATTGAATTAGGAAGAAAATCAGAATAATTTTGAAGAGCAAGTTGTAATTGACAGTGGAGAAATGTATTGTGAGTTATAAAGAAGGGAGTATAATTTAAACCCACTTATATCAACTTTCAGATTTTTATTTTCAATTATAAAAAATATTTGCTCAAGAGAAAAAAATATGTTAAGAGCCTTCCCAAGATTTCATGGCCATTCAAAACTGGAAGTTACACTTTTCAAAATGCAACTGAGGCCAAAAATCACCAAAAGGCATTCTGAGAAATGTATCAAAATATTTTATCTATCTACACATCAGGCCACATCTTATGAAAGGATTCACATAATCTGAGGAGTCAGTCATCTTTAGCAGCAAAAATAAACACTAATCAGAGAAACACAGATGAAAATCCCTTAAAGTCTCTGAACAGACCAAGAATTTTGGTACTAGAATATGTGTTTAAAAATGCAGCACTGTAAAATATTCAGTGATCTTAAATGTCTTTTCACTTACCCAACTTCAGCTGTGGTAAATCAGGAATCTCGTTCATTATGAGGGCGTGGTACATGTGGAGACCCCTTTGAGCATTTAAGAGCAGAAGACAGAGATCCTTATGCCACTTGTATGCATGCTGCATGCAGTTTTCAGACGGGACATAAAAGCTGCCCTGTGTAGCAAAAGCATCAGGAAAAAAAAAGTAAGAAATTAAAATTCATGGTCTCCATTTGTGCCACAGGTTTCCACAAAACCCCAGCTGTGGACAGACATTCATCTCTTTTTGCATGAATATATAGTGATAAGAGAAGAGGTAATGGCTTTAAACTAAAAGAGAGTAGGTTTCGGTATTAGTAACAAAATTTTTTACTGCTAGGGTGGTGAGGTTCTGGCACAGATTTTCCAGAGAAACTGTGGCTGCCCCATCCCTGGGAGTGTTCAGTGCCAGGCTGGATGGGATTTGGAGTAAGCTGGTCTGGTGGAAAGTGTCCCTGCCCACAGCAAAGGATTTGAACTAGATGGTATTTGAGGTCCCTTCCAACCCAAGTCATTCTGTGATTCTTCAATTCTAATCAGGCAGATGGCACCAAAGAGAGATTTTAACCATCCCAAACAGCCACCCAACTAGCTAGATGTGTAATCCAATACTGTCTTATTCTACATGTTCATTTTGCCCAAACCATAAAAAAAAAACTATGAGGTCTCAGCAAGGCTGTCACATGCAAAGGCCCTCAGACCAAACAGTCCAAAACAGAAATCTATTTCTGTCCATCCCACATGTCCCACTGTGGAGCCAATGTCTCTCCCCACAACACAGAGAGTCCTGTGTGAAATACACCCTCTCTGCTGGAGGAGGAGGGCTGGAAAGAACTATAAAGATGTCTACATTCACTTTCCTTTTCCCTTCTTTTCGCCTCCTGCAAAGGTTATAGCTGATGGTACCATGGTGTGCTTTGTTATCTGTATTCAATGCAGATGGCATTGCTGTCCCATCAACAAATAGGAGCCACTCTGTACTCCAGGATCAATGTCTGTGTTAGTGTATCTCTTGTGG
This sequence comes from Picathartes gymnocephalus, assembly GCA_013390045.1. Classification (NCBI taxonomy): domain Eukaryota; kingdom Metazoa; phylum Chordata; class Aves; order Passeriformes; family Picathartidae; genus Picathartes; species Picathartes gymnocephalus. Next base: position 20,653 of record WEKY01009635.1, on the reverse strand, counting down.
GAGAATGCAATTGGACAGATCTCAGCACGTTTACTACAAATATTTCCCAAACAACACTTTTACACTTAGAATGTAAGCTGAGGTTTCATTAGGGCACCATAAATCAGAAGTTTTCAATTTTGTCAAAAGATGCTTGTATATATTACTGATATTTGAAATTTGCACTGCTTAGGTTTAAAATGAAACTTCTTCTTAATCCCTGGGTTTGTGAAATATGGACAATTTGCACCTTAGTCCACTGCTTATCACTGCTGGGTTAAGAATATAATTCCTACAGGCCAGGCAGGTGCTGACTGCCTTTAGGACAATTCTAAAAGCTGCACATCTCCGGGAGCAACAAAGATCCAACCACATGCCTGTGCATCTGCTGTGTTTTTCTCCCTTTGACTTCCCTGAAACCCATATTTCACAACTCCTGGCCTGAGCCAAGATGTTTCCCTCAGCTTCTCATGCAAATCTTCAAGAAGTTAACTAGAATTCTGTGGTAGGCACAAAGGGAACTGCTCTCTAGACCCACAGAGAAACAGCTGATGACAACTGACAGAGTTAGCTGTTCTTCAAAGATTTCAGAATCTCCAGCCTCAGCATGAATATTTTTTACTCTCACCATGGCCTAAACAAAAAAGGGAGCATAAAGAAATGCTACTCAAAGCAATAGAAAATTAGAAGTGGATCGATGTACAATGTCATGAAAATATACCCTCCTTTATTATCCATTGTTGATATTTTTTAATGCAAAAATTAGTCTGGCATTTAAATGCTGATCTGATGAGAATAAGGAAGAAAGTGAGTTAATTTTACAGTTTATATGAATGCTATAACATAGTGTTGTGTGTGACTACACTTGAATAGGTCTATTTTCAGTGATTTCTTGGCATGAATTATAGTTTAATCATAAAAAGTAATATGAAAATGCACCTGCAGGTGGGCTCAAAACTTGTGTGAATTAAAGATGTTTAAAATATTACTCAATAAGTCCAGTTTTAAATTCTTTAGTGTTTGGCTTCCTATCTTATGGTGCTTTTTCAAATTTGTCCTCAGCTGATTTACACTGGACAATTAACCACAAGTTCTACACTGTACACACAGAATTAGGAGCACTGAATACAACCACAACAGGCAAGTAACATTTTCTCCAGCATTTTTCTCCATTGCAATGTAAACTTTCTTCAACTTACTGGAAGATATGGATGGTATACCTGTGTGAAGAGGGAGCTGAAAAGGTTGCTCCAAGCTCTCTTTTCTCTTCCTATCCCAGCTCTCTGGGAAGGGTGTCTGTGCCAAAGAAAGGTGCTGTGCTTTGAGAATGCCACTGCACGAGAGGAGCAGCGCTGCACAGACCAGGTTGTGCTGTGAATGTGTAGGAGGGTATATCATTAAGCATTTTGATTAAATCCTATTAAATAGTGTCTGGCTTTGAAATCCTGCTGCTTGGTGGGAATGTCCATCCTAATTTGAAAAATCTTTTTGTCGAGGTGGAAAGTGAGCGTGACAGTAAAAAAGGTGACAAGCTCCAAATTTCTGGTTCTTCTTAAAGACATTACTGCTCTCACAGGACTGCTTCTGCAAGTCATCACACACATACAGGATACAGAGCAGTACATTACAGAGATTATTAAACCCACCTCAGGGACAGTTTAAACTAATCTGAATTAAGGGCTGTGCATCTTCATCTTCAGGGACCCCAGCAGTGCAGGCATCTGTCAGATGATGCCATTATAAACTGCTGCAGCTAAATCAGCTTATCCATCACTGTTCAGTAAGCTGAGAAATGTCAAGAAATGTCTTCCTTTGGGATGGTCTAAAAATTGCAGACCTTTCATGGGATGGTCTAAAGATTGCAGACCTTTCACATTTTCCATTTTAATTGCCTCTGCTGTGCATTTACTCAGGTGAGCCCCTTTTTCCTTGCCAATTGCCTGAAACATGGATTCAGACTACAATACTAACAAATCGAGTTTGGTAAAAAAATATCTCACATGATGTTGTAAGGGAAAACACTGCTACCAGCACTCAGGAAAAACACTGGCTATGACCCATTAAACAGCTACAAAGTGGTCAGCTGTCCAGGTTCTTGACTCAGGATGATAAATATTGGTTTACTTCTGGTTAAGACAAAACTCTCATTAAACCAAAAAATAATACTGAAGCTGACAATCCCACCTTGCACAAAACCTGATGGCTGCTCTGGGCCTGTAATATCCATTGTAAATTACATGTTGGTTTCCTTTGTAAAGATTCTTGTGACCTTTTGAACTAATTCCTTTGGCCTACAGTTATTTTAATCTCATTAATTTGTAAGTAGACAGATTCTTCCATGCTGCTTGTAAAATGCATCTGTGCTGATTTTTTTTCCAAGGCCCCCTCTGTTTGTGGTGGTAGACTGGACCTCTGGCTTTTACATTTTCCATTTCTGAAAATTTTGAGAGGACATGAACTCCTGATAAATTTCACTTCAAGACTTAAGACCTAAAGGCACTCTGATAGCAAAGACGGATGACAAGACAGAAGCTAATAGTACTGATACAAAACGATTTTTTCCATTGTGCCAACATAATTAGGACAAAATAGGTCAAAAATTCTCTTTAGCCTTCCTTTTGTTCTGAATGTATTTATACAAATATTTTTTATTTTTTAAGTGGTAACCAAATTAAGTTCTGTCTGAGATTTGTCTGTTCTAATTTTCTCCCTGCATAACCTCACAACAACCCTGCAGTGCTCCTGAGTTTCCCGCAACTTCTTCCAAAGGCCATAAACTCTCTCTGGCTAAAGAGCTCTGAAGCTCTTTTCTCATGAAGAATCCCAAGCATATAGGCCTAATTTCTCCATTTCCCTGTTTACTGTGATCATCATCAATCAAAGAGTCATAGAATGGTTTGGATTAGAAGGGGTCTTAAAATCCTTTAGTTCCAAACCACCAGCCATGGGTAGGGAGATCTCACACTAGATGATCATATAAGGAAAATCTAGACAAATGTGAGATAAAAACTACTGCCTTGTGTTTTGGAAATGTAAAGGCTTCAGTTCACTTTGATCATGATGTGCAAAGCTGGACCCTCTGGACCATCACTGACCCTTGTCCATCTCTCCTCTAAGCTGCTCTTGTGCTAGATTTACCCAGCCAAGTAAAATAGCCTTCAATATCAACAATCCCAGAGAAATTAAACATTCTTGCCAATATCCCTGCTGAATATATTTAAGTAAATCAGCCTTTTAAATGAATAGGTTCCCTGTGCAATGCTCTTATCAGTCAACAGATTCTTCCTACAATTAACTCTATTGCTTTATAAATGTACTTTTCCTTTATAATAAGAGAAAGGAAAACTACTTGCAAAAAGTAAACACCTTCATCAGATAAGGTTCATGTCAATTCATTATTCAAATGCAGAGAACAAATTGTGGATATTCACTTCCTGTGTACTACATCTATGTAATACCAAAAGCCACCAACTGAATTTTATGCTTTGTAATGTACAGTAAGTATCTTGTATTTGTTTTGTATTAAAGCAATTTCATGAGCTATGCTGTCTAAGTTTAATGTTCAACAATAGCACTAACAGTTGGTAAATGAGACCCTTTATGTTTAATCTAACTTTTAACACATTTCACAATTCAGATTCAAATTGCTTGTCAAGAATTTTAATATACTAAAAAGTCATTCCAGACTAAATAGACAAATTTTTCAGTTTCCAACTGTTTTCCAGAAGCAGAGACCTACCCAACCTTACCTGCTTCTGGGAAAGATCTACAGAAGTGCTTGAAACTGAGAGATAAATCTCAGGACTCCAAAATAAACGTAGTTTCTGATTTTACAGCATCTTCCCATTTGTCTGCAAGCCCATTTTGATTACCTAATATGAAAATTTTATTCTGGCTTCAAACCCAAAGACCAAGGTTTTATTCTCTACTTTGGATGCTGTTTTCTAAGATAGGAGATTTCCTGTTAATTGGTGGTTGGAAATTAAATTATACTTATGTCTTGAGCTAAAACTTTAGTGTTTCCATTTCATTAATGAAACTACTTGAGCAGTGGTGGAAGAAGGACAAATTTTTACTCAATTTTCTAAAGCTGGTTGCATGTCAGAAATTATTTTTGTCTTAAAGAGGTTATCATGAAAATACGTTAAAATGAACACTCAGAGAGGACTGAAGAGGCAAAGAATGTCTTCTGAACCATTCTTATGAGAGAAATTACATGAAATTTAAAGAGAAAAAATGAGTTTAAATGATTTAAAATGAAAAACTTTCAAGGATGATATCTCATGAGGAAAACACCAACCAACCAACCAACCAACCAAGAAAAAAAAGGAGAAATTCTGCATTTGGGTTGACATGCTGACTAAGAATATTTTTATATATACATATGGTTATCTATAGAAAAAAACCTCATATGTATACACATAGAACCATTTTAGAGGTTTAGATTGGATATTAAAAAAAGATTTCTTCACTGAAAGGGTTAAGTGTAGGAACAGGTTGCCAGGAAAGTGGTGGAATTATTATCCGTGGAAGTGTTTAAATATCCCTTGGATGTGGCACTTGAAGACCTGGTTTAATGGTGTAAATGATGGTGGTGCTGATTTGACAGCTGGGCTTGATAATCTTAAAGGTCCCTTCCACCCCTAATCATTCTATATGTGTGTGTATGTATATTTACATCTCCAGTTATGGAAGAATGCCAAACCCAAACAACTCCCCCTTATTAATTCATTCATTAATACAAACATCTTCTACATCCCTGTGCCAGGCAATGAAAAATTATTGGTAAAATAAATTGGTAAAAAACCTGTAATTTAAAGACATGGAAGCCCACAGAGGTCAAATTGTGGATGCCATTCTGTGGTGTCAGTTTCTTCTCAGCCCATTTTTGGAATTTTAAATATTTTTATTGAACAGAGCAACCAGAGGCTACATATAATAGGCTTGGGACACAAATCTCTGTCCTATCTTGCAGAAAAACAATGCATCTTTGTTTTTCATCTCTCAGCAGCAGATATGTGAACACAGAACAGTCTTGAGGGTAGGGTGACATCTACAGCTCCTGTAAACCTCTTTCCTCTAATGTCCACCGACTGCAAGACAGCAGGCTTATAGGAGGAACGGTTATAGAAAACTGAGAAAATTAATATTGTACCTTAAAAAAAGTAAAACTGAGGACCAAATATTTAAGATAAATGGAAATATTGGACTAGGATATGCATATTCTCTCAACTTAATAAATTGTTTTGTTTGTATTGATTTATTAGTCTGTATTTGATATGTTGGTTCATTATCCAAAACTCCAAAATAAAATTAAAATCATTATGTTATATTTAAATTCTATTTCAATGATACTAATAACACTAATCCAAAGCTTCAGTAAAGGGCAATAATTAGAAAGGCATTGACAATATGTGGAACTATTTATGTTATGCCTCTCACTAAATCTGTTATGTAAGAAAACATAGGTTGGTATTACATAAATACAATTTGACATTTATATTACCTCTAAAAGTTAGAACTACTTTGTCAAAACCTCTGGGATAATAACGCAGTAGAAAAATATTTGACACTGCAGTCAGATTTAGCGACAGGTTCAGAGATAATTTACACTTTGTACAAAATTACCAGTTAGAAAGTATTTGACTTGAGACCCTTGAAAAATGGGAACCATCAGGCCTGAAAAGAGCATTCTTTGAACAGATAGAAGAGAATTATCCTGGTCAGCTCTAATGATTTTGGTTTCAATACTATAAGTTACTGTTCTAAATACAGGCCTTAGGTTTCTTAATTACAATTGGCCGAGGAAGAAGAAGTGCCCAAGAAAGTATTTCTTAGGAAAATTTCCATTTAAAAATATCATTCTAGTAAAGCGAAAATGTTTCCCAGGTTATGCTGATTTCCCTTAGAGTTATTCTAGGAGAAAAAACACTGACAATGTTCCAAATGTCTCATATTGACCTGCTTAGAAAGAAAAAAATTATTTCTCATTTAAAATAAAATTTCTGGAAAAAATTTTTTCCTTGTCTTTTTCATCAAAATAAAGTTCATATAATAATATATTTTAGAATTTAAAGGTCAAAAAAAAAAAAAACCAACCCAAAATACTTTAATTCATGCACAGATGTTTTGGTTTGTTGTGGGTTTTTTCACAGATTTTCCTTTTAGGAGACACTTCACAATTTTTTTTAATTTCTATGCAATTGTTTGAAGTCTGTTTCCCACATCACTTTAAAAACTGAAACTAGTGACTGGAGGTTATGTTACATCCTATATATCCTCACAAGTGTCTACAATCACAATGTCTCTTCATGTAAAAAGTACACATAGGGTATTCTATTGAAGTTTTTTAACAATTCTTATTATGATAAATAAGAAAGGGAAAAAAATCCTTTTTCTCCACCTGATCTCTAGGGTTATATATCACCACAGAGAAAGCCGTAAAAACATTGCTTTAGTAGCAAATTAAGCACTGGGGAAAACGTCTCATGAAAGTCAGAGCAGTGTCTGACACGAGGCTTCCTTCTTCTAAGAGGAGCACTGAATCCTCTGGCACAAGAAAAGTTGTATGAATCATACATCATAGAATCATAGAATCTCCTGGTTTGGTAGCGACCTATTAGGATTATTGGATCCAATTTGTAGTCCTCAACTGCTTCTCATATGTCTTCCCCTCTAGACCCTTCACTATCTTTATAGCCCTTCACAATTTTCATAACCCTTCTTTGGACACTCTCTAATACCTTTATACCTTTCTCATATTGTGGCACCCAAAGCTGCCCCCAGCACTCGAGGTGAGGCCTCCCCACCCCAGAGCAGAGCGGGACAATGCCCTACCTTGCCTGGCTGCCGATGCTGTGCCTGATGCCCCCAGGACAGGGATGTCCCTCCTGGCTGCCAGGGCACTGCTGACTCGTGTTCAACTTTCTATCGACCAGCACCCCCAGGTCCCTTCCCACAGCTGCTCTCCAGCCTCTCATTCCCCAGTCCATCCACACATCCGTGGTTGCCCCATCCCAGGTGCAGGATCCAGCACTTGTCCTTGTTAATCTCCATACAGTTGGTGATTGCCCATTTCTCTGATTTGCTGAGGTCTCTCTGCAGGGCCTCCCTGCCCTCAAGGGAGTCAACAGCTCCTCCCAGTTTAGTGTTGTCAACAAATTTACTTAGTATTTCTTCGAGTTCTGCATCCAAGTTGTTAGTGTAGATGTTGAAGACAACTGAGACAAGGATGGAGCCCTGCAAAATCTCACTATTTACACTGCCTGCTTGATGTCACCCTATTCACTATAATCCTTTGGGTGTGCTTTTATTTCCCTCTGTTACATCTATGTCTGAAAATGCCATGTTAGTCCACATCTTTATACTGTTATTACTGTGTAGGGAATATTCACAAAGCACACTGAGATATCCTTTGGCTAAGAGATGATAAAGCAACACTGAATAATTAACATTTTATGGGGAATAAAACCCCAAAATATTAAAAAATAACTATGCAAAAAAGGGGGACAGATTAGATACAAAGATTTATATAAATATGTTTCTATCTATCTATTTATATATCTAAAGCTGGTCCTTATATGTAATTTTTAAATTAAATATTTATTAAGCCATACACACTTATGGTGCAAATTCTGATGTCATAACCAAAAATAACATAGTGGAGACATCAAAAATGGCCTAATACATGGTCCTTTCTGATTAAAGAGAATCCATACTGCCTACTCACAGATAAGGAAAGCAAATCCACTCCTGTTTCTGTGATCAAACAAGGACCCCTGAGCTGAAGAGCTGCCTTGTTATTACTCATCTCTGCAGGCAGCAGCATAAAACAGTGAATTTTTGTCTCTCTCACCTGAATATACACAAACATACAGAGAAAAGAAGACCTTGTTCAGTGATATTAACAGAATTGTGCCATTGCAATTGGCATTCAGGACATCAGAAAATGTCAAAAATTTTTTGATTCAACTTGTATGCCCAGCAACAGGGGAGGATGTGCTCAGCTGTGGCTCTGGCTGGGGTGGAGGTGGTTCTATGCTATGTAATCATACAGGTTAGCAGCTGGCAGAGTATTCCTCTTTATATCAATTCTATATACTGTCTGATATTCAGTATATGAATAAAGAGCTAAGAAATAAATAAATACATTTTCCCCAGGATTCTATAGATTATTATTGGCTTTGTTTACAAAAGTTTACAGTGATGACATAGGGGTTAATGACCAAAGCTCTAATACATGTCACAGTTTGCTTGCATAAGAGTGGTGAGATTATTATCTAGCAAAACTTTTATATTTAGATCACAAGCATGTCCAGCTCAGCTCATCACCCTGGGCTCCCTTCATAGCACAAAGAGAGAAAAAGGCTTTTTTGGAGCACAGTTCATCCCCTCTACTTCAAATGCTGATGTTATAGAATCACAGAATGATTTGGATTTAAGGTGACCTTAAAGGCCGTTCAGGTCCAAACCCCTGCCGTGGGCAAGGACAACTTCCACTGTCCCAGGCTGCTCAGAGCCTTAACCAACCCGGTCTTGGAATATTTCCAGGACTGAGACATCCACAGCTTCTCCCAGCAACCTGTTCCAGCGTCTCACCAGTCTCACAGGAATTAATTTCTTCCTAATATCCAATATAAATCTACCCTTAAAACCTTGTCCTATCACTTCGGGCCCTTGCACAAAGTCCCTCTTCAACATTCTTGTAATGCACAATTCCTTAGAAATGCTCCTTGCTTTCTACTGTGTATGAAAGGAAAGGACTGTGCATGAAGGAAAATTAAACTAGAAGCTCAGAGGCAGACAATTCAGACTTGGGTAGAGAAGTTCCACCCCAGTGCTCATTTAAAAAAAAAAAAAAAAAAAAAAAATAAAAAATAAATTCATAGGGTTTTAAAAAAGGGAAAAAAAAAATTAAAAATTAATTCATATGGTTTTGAACAGAGGAGAATAAATGTGGAACATCCTGAATTCAAATAGGTATTTTCTTCCCTCAGAGAGGAGAAATGTTTCAGATATCATGATTTGGGTTCTTCACTCAGCAGTAATTGCTGAGTCCAAGAAGCTGCCAGTCAGTCCCAGAGCATGTACTTTGGGGTCTAGTGTGAGCTTGGAAATCCTCTTAGAGAAAAATTAGGAACTGAAGGGACCTGAGATAGAACTGAAGAGGTGTGTAGGGATGTGAAAGTCTCAGCTTGTCCTTACAAGAGAGGATGGCCACAGCTGATACAAGAGCTGGCTGAAGATACTTTGCCAATGCAAGTGAGTTAGTTTGGACCTAACAAACACATTAAACTCAGTTCTCTTGCAGGTGCCATTTCTCTCATGGTGTGTGGCAGAATATGCTGTTAAACACAGTGTACTTCTATCAAACTGCATGTACCAAACTCCTTGGCTCTGCGTTGCCTTCTGAAGCACAGACCCAAAGCAAATGGTCACTCTGACATGCTTTTTATTTAATAAAAGCAACAGCCAGGACTGCAGCTTCCTATTTAGAAATGCCAGGCTCTATTATGTACTGACAGTCACTGACAGAGAGAAAGTGACTTCAGGCTTGGATCTCTGTTCATGTATGACAAGAGCTACAGGAATAATTGATTTTATAGTTCACTGCCCAAACGGGGAAGAAAAGGAATGTGTTAAGTCAATTCTGAAAGAACTATTTCTTTCTTCAAAGTGAAATGAAATACCCTTCTTTTGGTTTTTTTCCTTTTTTTTTTTCAAAGACATTTTCCTTAGTGATGGCAAGGTATGTAGTCCTTGTGACTTAACATTTCAAGACCTGCCACTTAAGCACCACAACAAACCTTTCACAACTTCTTAATGAGCTACAAATACAAATTAAATCATACCTCAAACTCACCTGTACACTTTGGAGTTAGATAAATTGCCATGTGCTGAGTCATGTAACATAGCAGAGGACACCATAGCAATTATTTAACACGGGGAACAGTAAACAGTAGGATGTAGAGAGGCTGTTCATATGGAAAATATATTCCAATCTATTATAGTATATGCCTATTTCACAGTTTTCCACAGAGGTGGTGGACTAAACTCAGTAGTCACCCCACTCCTTCCTGTCTCTGACCACAGCTTGGGGTTCCTTTCTTGCTAGGAAAATGGCATGTCAGTGGGCTACAAACGTGAAGGAGGAGAACCAGGCTAACACTGTGTTCTCTGCACATCTCTGTCACATCCTAGAAACAAGCCAAGTCTCACTGCACTTGTCCCACTGATTTGGGACAAGTGCATTTGGGCTTTCTGAAATTTGGGTTCTTTTTTACCTTTCCAAAATGTTGACAGGAACCGCCTCAAAATTAAATATCAAAGTGATCAAATGAGTTCTATTTCTAAGGTACAGTATTATCACTAGAATCAGACTGGTTAGGGTTATCCTGACTGATATCCTGCCCCTAAGCACAGGATATACTGAACAGTCTCATAATGAAACGTCCCTGTTGCAACCAATCTTGCTCTGTTTATGCAGCAGGTCATGCCAATGAACACTTATTTGGGACTACTTGAAATTTCCCAGCAACCTGTACTTGAGCTGTGTGAAGACCTTGAGCACATGAAGCACATGAAGCTGCCATTTTAAGCCTAAAAACCCAACTACCTGACATCTTGCTACTCTCTTAAAATGAAACTATCCTCAGCTACAAATATGTCCATGTATGGAGGAAGAATTGCTTACTTCAAATACTGGAGCACCATTTGGACAGAAGGAAAGACTCAAAGGCAAAGACAGGGATCCTGCCGTCCAAAGAAAGGAATATATAAAGAACCAGACACAACAAAAGTGCAGAAAGGACACTAAAGGGATGATAAAAATTAAGTCTCACTTAAATGAGGTGATGAATGTCCTCATTTCCTCTTCACATTTTGTAGAAAAGACGTTTATGAACTAGATGCTGTCACAAGCAAAATCTGAGGACCACCAATCAAGCATCATATAAATATTATTAAAAATAAGATATGTTTCCTTTTCTTGGGAAACCTAAAATTCAAAGAGGCCAAATACATTACAAAAAAAAAAAAAGGTAAAAAAAATAGATTATTTGACGATATTCCACATCAGTCTGACAGGCTGAGCCTTTGCTTTTATCAATGCTCACTGGTATTAGTTGTGGGGAACATATGTCTACTCTCTTGCAACATGGCATGGTGCCATCAAGAAACTAAGAAGAATTATGAATTATTTTAATAACAAGGGTATAGATATGAGCTCTTTGGGATTTTTGATACTCCTGCCTATTATAGGATGTTTATGAATTGCACTGTTTTCTTTCCAGGCCACTGCAGCAGGTGGCCAAGATCACTCAATCCTGTCACTTTGCTACCACTGGCTTGGCTTCTGAAATTATAGGTAAGATCTGAGAAGAGGTTCCTAGTGGGTTATTTTGGTTCTTGATCACACAGACTCTCATAGGAAGGAAGAGATATGGTGCATACCGTGCCCATCCAAATCTATTGATTAAGAGCCCAGAATTCAGTGTTGAAATGTGCATAATCAGAGCAAGTGCTGTATGCTGGTTAATTACCTTTATGTTCACAAATGGAGATAAAATATAAAACAATCACAACACTATTTCTGGTGTTTTCCTCATCTTGGCAAATTAAAAGATTAGCAAAAATTTCAAACAATGGCTAAAGAGGAAATATTTAACTGTGTTTTGACAGTGACAAATTACTCCAACATTTATGAGTTCATTTTTTAAGTAGTTTGACATTTTGTTACCAAGGCAGAGTTTTATTTTATTGTTTCCTTCAGTCTGTTACACAGCCACAAGTGTAACCAAGTAGGTTCCTATGATTCATATGCAAGTGGAAAGAAATCATGTCTCTATCGACAGGACTGCTATTTTTCATTATTGCTTACAAATACTCCTGCATATCCCAGACTTTCTACTTGGTTCATGACTGACTTCTCATTTTTCCCCAAAGAGGTGAGTAAAAGATTTTGACTTCTATAGTCTTTGTCAAACCGGATCAGAAGAGAAATCCATCAAGTCTTGTGTTTTGCAAGCAATCACAGTCAAGTATTTGATACTCACAGAGGAGATAGAGATAAACAAAGAGAACAAAATGGAAGGCTAAGCCCTGACAGCTTCAGAAACTGAATGCCTTCAAGCAAAGTCTTTCTCAAATTACCCAAATATTGGTTTATATCACAGCCCTCACATTTCCCATCCTTTCAGAACAAGGACTGGAGGAATTGTCAGTGCTGTCATTTTGCACAATTGTGTCAAATCCTACAAAGTTCACAGAAGCACCTCCTGGCAATGTGCTATATCAGCTCTCTTACGGTCTACAGAAATGGGGAGAAAAAGAATCCTTTTATTGGGTTTAAATGTACTGGTTTTCAGGTTACCTGAATTTTGTCCATTATTGTATTGTGAAAAATAATCAAGAGAAGATCTGTTGCAAGACCATACTCCAAGGTCTGTTGTAAAACCAAGACAAATCAATTTTCCTACTTATTTTGCTGAAGATAATTCTGAGGCTCAGAGAGTCCCATCACTCGTGTAACTGAAATTGTCAAAGTGACCCAGCGAGATCCTTTAGATTTTTCTTTAGAAATGTTTTGAAACTTATTTTTAATGAGTATTATTTTATTTCAACTGATCGCACCCAGAAAAATAATTTACAGCCTGGCTTAAAGGTATCTTTCTTCTTGCAAAAAGTTGGTCTGCACAAAAATTGCTCCTCTTTGGTCCAGGTGCTGGAATGCTGGTCTGGTTTCTTTGATTTGGGGGATGTGGTTTCTATGCCTTTTGCTGCCAGGAAACAGCTCAACATCTAATCCTGTGATTATGCCACATTCCTGAAGTTTTCACTTATGACACTCTCAGGCAATAAATCATTTATAGGTCTTTCACATGCATGCAAACATACATCAAATGGAAAAGCCAATGATAAAATAATATAGAGTCCTTTTTATCACTGCAGAAATCCATAATTTCTGTTCTAACACTGAAACCGAAATAATGGCTAATCAGGATATTTCCTGGGTATATTATTTTAAGGCGATTACATTGATATGTTATAATTTACTGCAACAAAATTGGGAACTTTTGAATAGCTAGAACTGTATAAATTTGCATAACTATTACATCTTCACAGGTTCATTTCATAGCCCCATAGATGCCTCCTGTATTATGCATAGTACATATACCAGCGCTCAAGTAATTTACACTGAAAGACAATCAAATTTCATGAGCTATGAGTAGCTTACCATTTATTCTGCAGGCCATAATTTTTATGGTTTTAAATAAAATACTTCTAATGAGTTCAGTAGCAGAGAAAGAGACTGATTGACAGCTCTGGAGAGTGGAACCATATTTTTTTACAAAAGAAATATAGTGTGTAGAGCAGAACCAGAGCTTTACCACCCACATGAACGTTATTTAACACTGCCTTGGGGGTGTCCTGCCATCCTGTTCTGCTGTTCACCCCTGTTCCTCATCAGACAACTCTGTCTGCCAACGCCAGGAAGAGCCAATTCCAGCAGAGAAATTGCAGATTGCATCTAGGCCTAACAAAAACCTGTGAGATGGCAATGACTTTTGCCTTGGGTCATCAAAGAGTAGATATATGGGGTCTTCAGCTGACTTTATGGTTTTATCCTACCCATGGTAAGAGTTTGGGAATTACTGGGGAGACCTTCTAGCAGCCTTTCAATACTTAGGGAAAACTTGAAAGAAATATGGGAATAGACATTTTAGCAGGGTGTGTTGAGATAGGACAAGGGGTAATGTTTTAAAACTAAAAGATGGTAGATTCAGACTAGATATTAAGATGACATTTTTTGTGATGCAGGTGCTGAGACACTGGGCCAGATTGCCCAGAGACCTGGTAAATGTCCCATCCCTGGAAACATTCAGGGCCAGGTTTGACAGGACTCTGAGCAACCTCTTCTAGTTGACAATGACCCTGCTCATTGCAGGGGGTTTGGACTAGATGATGTTTAAAGGGTCTTCCAATCCAAACCATTCTACGAGTCTGTGAAGAAGACAAGGAAGAAAAGTGATGGGAAAAGGTTTTTCTGACTTGCCCTTATCTGATCTGCTAGGAACCAGAGGCAACAGATGAATGACACTGCAGCTCCTTCACATTTCAGGACACACCCAGCTGACCTGGCATCATGCAGCAACTGAGTGCACAGATATTAACAATACATCAGGCCCTATTCAAATACCGTACTGTGAAGCTGGGAACACACCATTGTAAAACTAGGTTAACTGCAAGCTTGATTTCTCAAGGTTTATGCCAGTCAAAGTAGTGTAACCTCATTTGCCTCTGACTGTGTATGGCTTACCCTAAATAAGTCTTAGGCCCATATTCTCACCCAAGTACTCCTATGTGTAACTGCATAGATATTTACACAATTTCCTGGTTATGCAAAGAGCTCCCTTGAAGCATTAACCAATTTTGATCCAAATTTCTTTTTTTTTTTTTTTGGCACTCATCACAACACTTGAGTACAGATTCTGGATATGTGATTAAGTCAAGTCATCTTCAGAAGAAGTTATTCGCGTCCTGAAGAGCTTCTAAAATTATTCTTATTTCGCCATAATAAAAAAGAAAAAAAAAAAGATTTGTTGGCTAAACTTTTGTCTCATGTTATTCACTTCTGTCTGGCAGTGCTTTCGAGAATCATAACACACTGACCCATCTCTTTCTCTCAGGCCATTCTTTTCTGATTATCAGACTGCCAAATCTTCTCTGATCCTTTGAGAAAACATAAGACCATTTGAGTGGGGTCAGTTGGTTTTGAACAAATTTATGTTGCAGGGACTGCACTTCTAAGTGTTCCTGCCTAGCACTGCACCAAAACTTGTAATTCTTATCAGCTGTGAAGCTGTTTCTTGGGTCATTACGACTGACAGAATAGCTGTGAACAGAGATGTAGGCTTTTCTGTCACTTGTAGATTCGTTTCCACAAAAGAAGCCAAAGTGGTTGGAAAAAGAGGGAATCTTTTCTCTCATTCCCCAGTCCCCGAGCTGCTGTCTGGGACACTTGCCAGTGGCAAAGGTTTGGCTTTCAGATGATGGATCTCGACTGTGCCGTGTTTGGCATCTCTGCTCACCATGGAAAGGCCATCAGCTCAGAGCTATGAGAGTTGATTTGTTGATATGTTCCCTTCAGGAACTCTCATCATCAGTCAGTGGGAATTATTGTCCCTTAGGAACTAAGGATTGGTGTTCCTTAGGGCATATGAGCAGGATTTTTAAGCAAAGTACCACTGGAAAAAAACATGAGAAGAAAGAAAAAGTGAATCATATAATGTTCTTTCAAAAGGTAGAGAGTAGCCAAGTCCAATTCTTGAAGTGAGAAGTAAGACGTCTGTTCCCACTGCTCCTGCACTTTACTTCGGGAAGGAAGGAAGGAAGGAAGGCAGGAAGGAGGGAAGGAAGGAAGGAAGGAAAGAAGGAAGGAAGGGCCTGCCAAGGGAAAGGAGAAGGAGAGAGAGTGTT